>OMKR01104481.1:0-23192 GCA_900302355.1 Cyttopsis rosea | reverse complement strand
TTACGTGTCGTGTATGAATGGTGCAATACAAATAAAGGATATATTATTATTATTATTATTATTATTATTATTATTATTATTATTATTATTATTGTTGTTGTTATTATAATTATTGTTATTATTATTGTTATTATTAATAAGAATAATAGTAATAATAATAATAATAATAATAATATTATTATTATATATTTTTTTTAGAGAAGATTGCCTCTGTATTACAGCCACCAATTTATTTTATAAGAGATTTTTTTCCAACAACTTTTTTATTTTTATTTTTCAAAATCGAAAGAGCGCAAACAATGCGCAAATACATCCTTGCAACGATGACTAAGCAATTTCATCATCTCATCCCAGGGAGACGTCAAGTTAGTGGAACATCACACAGACAGGAATATGGAACAAACTGACATGCATCTGAAAAGCACAATACAAACTTTATATACATTATATATCAATTATATCCACATATCCCCGTAACCCAATAATAATAACAACCCAAGAAACACAAATAAAACAAATCAAATAAAGTTTAAAAAAGGAAATACAAATTCCAAAACGCATTGTAAAAAGTTTGCGCGTCTCAAACAAGAGCAATTAAGCAACTTTTCTTCATATTTATCCAAAGACTCGTCAATTGGTCGCGCGCTCCCACATGACGTCAGCCACGGGACTCGCTGCGCAGCATTAAAACGATACGGCGCTGCGTCATATTTATCGCGCACTTCACCCTGGTCCACCGAGGGAGCGGTGCAGCGCACAACTTCCTCCTCCTCTGTCGACCCTCCGTGCCACCCCGAGCCGGACAGACATCATTACCAAAATGGTAGCTACGGATTTGTTTTATTTTATTGTGCTTTTCGGATGCATGTCGGTTCGCTCCCATAGGCGTCGCCTGCGTGTGATAGCCCGACACTAACTTGACCGCGTCTGCGTCGGATGAGACGATGAAATTGCGTAGTCACCGTTGCAAGGATACACCCGAGAGGCGGACGACCACAGCGCAGCACGCTCCCTACAATCGTTGTTGCTTTAATTAATAATAATATCAAGATGTGACCGACACCCAGTGAAAACGTATTAAATACTTTTTCCGGGGAGATAATTCCTCTCCCGTCCTCTCCCGGTTGATCAGAACGAGACTTTTATTGTGGAAGCGCTTATAATGCCGTAATCCGTTTTGTCCGTCTGTCATTTTGTTTGCGTGTTTATTCCATGTAAGTGGGGGCTGCAGATATTGCAATAACATTATCCAGCCGTTAAAAATAGCACGAAAACGCCCCCGGTTCCCCCAGGCGGCCTCGTTAAAGTTTCATATCCCGAGGATCTGAACGCACGCTTCTAATAAGTGCGCTTTTAAATAGGTGGAGTATATTCTAGGAGCCTGTTACGTGAGCACAGGTGCGTCATATGGCTTCGATTCTATTCCGATATTCTCCACCGCCCGTTACGTCACTGCATTGCGGTAAATTAGGGCAGCGGTTCTCAACATGGGGTCCGGGGACCCCCCAGGGGGTCTTTCAAGAGGTTCCAAGGGACCGACAATTTAAATTGTCAAACGTAACTGTTCATTTACAATACGTTTGCACCATTAGAGAATGTACAATAACGGCTGTTTTGATCATAGTTACATTTAAGTAAAATGTACTTATCTTCCTAAGTACATTTTGGACGAAATCATATTTAACAATAAACATCTCACAACATGTTATTAGATAGTGTCAGTGTATCAGATTGAGGGTCCTTCGCGAGGGCGTGCGCCTCCCAATTTTCGGAACTTTGCGCTGTGCGCTTCAGGTCATTCGAACGCGTCCAAATGGAGATTGTGGATCTGTACGATCCATCCATGCCTGAGCACAACAATAACCAGATGGCGTTAAATTCATGGAGGGAGATGGCACTGTCTCGGACTATTGTAACACCTCGTGACTTCTTAGAAATGTTTACACTGACAATAAGCCGGCTTTACACTGAATCTGACAAGCGACAACTCCAACTCCATTCATTTTCCATTTCGTTCCACTTCCATTTTTCGATTTCCACTTCCGATCGAGGATCCGGGATGCGCTCAAATATTTCAGCTCTTGTGGCAAATTCGGATCCGACAGTATGACCCAAAGTCACATTTTTTATATTGGAACTGGGCTTATAACTAAGTAAAGGCTTTACATATATATGAAATAATGATTAATGTTGAAGCGGCACTAGACAACTTTTCCTAGCGTTTCCAAGTGGTATTATTGTTTGCAATGCTGTCGCAAAGACAACTGGATCGCTTTACGATTTCCTCAGAGCGTAGCTCCGTGAAGAAATGAACGCCACTTCATTGAACAAGTAAATTGAAATTGTCACAATTTTCGTTAAATTGTATTTATTTTGGTTGCGCAATCATTAGGGATGTAAGTATATATCGAATATAGCGATATCGTGATAAAAAAATGTCTCAATACCGTCGTGGGACTGTGACGATATCTACCACGATATTACATAGTTATTTCGCAAGTATAGCTGCGGACTCAGACCCTCTTTTGAACGTCTCTTTTGTAGGAACAAAGGGAACAGAGTCTCGCTGAGTGACGACGAGCCATTGTTTTTCTTAGATTTAGATTTCTAAATATTAGATTAATATTAAAATGTCGAGGTTAGCTGCTCTCCACCGCCATAAAAATGTTACTCACCCGAACAACAGAGCGACCGGCGATCTTACGGTTCCCTTTGATACAAACATGCAGATCAAGATCATCCTCCCATATTCTGTGTGATGTCAAGTCAGAATGTGAAACTGTTTTGATAAAATAAGGTTATAAATTTTATCTCCACGTAAACGACAACATCGGCTCTTCTTTGTGTGGTAAAAAAAACTGTTGCGGTGACGCAGAGAGGACGTGAAGAATTGCTGACGTCACTTCCTTAAACGATTGCTAAAGAAACAACAACAAATAAACACCAGAAGCAAGATGTTTCACTTCTCTGTGGAAAGATATAATCTCTGTGTTGTTATGGATTATGAGAAGAGGGCGGCAGAAGCTCTCAATCATATTTCGTAACTGTGCCGGCAGCGGGAGGTGTGGAGCGGTGTTTTCCCAGAAAACAACAATTCCAAGAATGAAGGTGATCGCGTAGATATAGAACATACATTTTATAATAATAATATAATATTGCGATAAATATCGTATCGTGGACTTATTATCGAACCGTGAGTTTTTGGTGTCGTTACATCCCTAGCAATCATAGACATAAATACATACACTGCATTGACTGTTTCGGCCCGTTGCTGCGATACGTCAACATCGCAGCCATATTGTAATGGGCAACACTGGCCTGTAATCTAATACAATACGCTCATGGTTGCGCATTGGTTGATGCACTTCCTGTGATGCACTGCCGTAAGTCGATCACTTTCCCAGGGGCAGTCTGAATTGCATAGTGATATTGAGGCTTATAGGGAACCAATCTAAATGCCGATGGTGTCATTATTCTATAGCCATTACACTGTGCAATCAACATTAAAGGTGCATTGTGTAGAATTTAGTGGCCGCTATGGTAGAGGAGAATCTACAGTGGCCGCGAAACTCGCGGAAAATGCGAAAGTCCCTCTCTAGAGCAAGTGTTTGGTTTGTCCGTTTTGGGCTACTGTAGAAACATGGCGGTGCAACATGGCGGCCTCCGTGGAAGGGGCTCCAGCACGATTCTTATTTTCATGGGATTATACACTAGTTAAAAAATACTTTATAATATAATATTTTTATTTATAATATGAATATTATATTCCATATTCCATTCCATTTCTGTAAGTCCATTCCGCAAAATGCCACTAATTCTACACACTATACCTTGAACTTCATAATGATAAGAAAAGCAAAAAAGCTGTCTATTGCCTCTTTAACGTTGGATGCCAGATATTCACTATATCAATAAATCTCTTAATATTAATAAATTGTCTGTTTTGTTTGTTTTTTCACACATTGCAAACACAACACAACACAAAGGGGAGTTTTCAATTAATTCAAGGAAAATGTTAAAGGGCCACTTGCAGGTTGGCATACCCAGTGACTTCATGTGTGGGGAAATGATGTAGCAATTCAATTTTAAGTGTTATTTTCTTTTCTCTTTTACTTTTAGAATTACAGCTACAGCTCATATTTGTAATGCAATTAGCCACGGCCACTTACAAATCTGACATTGCCCGTGAACTTGAACATAAAATAAAAACCTGATAGTTGCTTCTCTCTATTTTGAAATGCGAGATCCAGACACATGCACCAAGAGGGGAGGGTCTGACAGTCGGATCAGTGTAAAATTGGCTTTAATGTAACACAAGGTGCAGTACCACACATTGCGGCAAGAGGCTATAACATACAACAACAGGAAACTGTCGGTGAGCCTCCAAAATCTCTTATGTCTTACATCTCTCATACCTGGGATAGAAGACATAAGAAAAGAAATATGAGAAACCAGCTGATTATATACCTATCTTGCTGGAAGTGGCGATGCTGAGGCAGCTGGTGCTGCATGGCAGCTTTTTAACCTCTTAAAGGTGCAGTGTGTAGAATTTAGCGGCCACTAGCAGTGAGGTTGCAGATTGCAACCAACTGAATTCCCCTCCGTGTCCGTGGAGGAGAATCTACGGTGGCCACGAAAAACGCGAAAGTCCCTCTCTAGAGCCAGTGTTTGGTTTGTCCATTCTGGGAATGGCAGCATGCAACATGGCGGTGTAATGTGGTGGCATCCGTGGAAGGGGCTCCGGCCCCCATGGAGATATTAACGGCTAAATCTATGGTATATCATATTCCATTCCATTTCTGCCAAGTCCGTTCTGCAAAACACCTAAATCGCTAGCAAGCGGGTATCACGTAGCTCCAAAGTTGACAATCTTTTTTGAGAAAAGTAAACGGGCTTGACTTTATTCAAACGGGTCCTCTGACCTCTCACATCAAGATATTTGGATGAAATTGGGCTCATTAGAACCACAAGAGCCTCTGCTTCACAGCAATGCCGGAGCTAAACAGCTACAGAGGCGAAGGTAGCTTCAGGGTCCTAAACACACTTGGTTCTGCAGGCAACGAAAAGTTTGTGCAGTTGTTATCTAGCGCTTTTTTTTCTTTTCCCTATCTCTGCACACTGTGGTGCCTAAACAGTCATGGAATTGTATAAACTGGGTATTGCTACAAAGCTGAGACTCTTGTGAATCCAAAGAGCCCAATTACATCAATGTGGGATGAAATATGGCCTCATAGTAACCATTTCAATGTCATGACAGCATGTTTTTAACTTGACCTTACTGTATAAAATGACCTATTGTGACCTCTAGGATAATCACAGCCTCATGAACCTCTAGACCCAGAATCTAGACACCCAGACCATTCAGGAAATGTATGGGATGTCCAGGTACATTGAAGATAAGTAGGTTTTCCTATTGATGCTGCTGTGCAGCATTAAGTTTTCTAAATTGAATTTCAATGTCATGAGGTCTTCAGATTTTTTGACCTTTTTCCCCCATTCTCGAGTGCTCAAAAATAGCTAGAAAGTGTACCAAAGCTGTGTGGATGGTATCAACCCACAACTTGGTGGAGCAACCAATCACACATAATTGAGCATGGGAATGGCCATCATTAGACATGAGTATAATGTTCAAAACCCCTTTACACTCAAAATATTAATAATTTTATCAGGCGAAATTACAAATATTCAATTTATTACCTTTTAATTGATAGAAAATATGGACATACAGTCTCAAGCTGCACCTCATCTCACTTGTATGTGGCACCAACTGCTGACCCACACCCACTCCACCAACTCCAACCCCTCCACCTCACTCGGAGCCCAAGAAAGGGGCTTAGGGCTTAAGTGGTTAAGCATGGTATCCCATACATGGTAGGCCCCATCCTTCCACTCTATGCCCAGATTTCAATTGGAGTCATTTATCTATTGTTGCTAACTGTTATTGTCAAGGGAGAGTGTTTTTGCCTTCTCTCAGTCCATAATGTGATTTTCAATCTTTTTGCATTTGCATGGTATCGCTCCCTTGTACATTGCTAGGATGCAGCACCCCCATACATTCACCAATCACGGAGATCATCTAATCAAAGTCTGCCTTTTTACGAAACCGATTGTAACTAACGATAGGAAGTGATTGGGCAGGATGAAAACTCCCATATTCTAGCACTTGAAGGCAGAGATGCCTCAAGGAATTTGGTTAGATGGGGCTAGAGAAAATTGAGAAAAACATATTTAATGTTATAGGGATTTCTCTGTCCAATCACAGCCTCCAATATTTTTTTTTGACAACAAAGGGCCAAGATTCAAATGTTCAAAATTCTGATCGTGTGTCTAATGCTCACAGTATCTGTCTTCAGGTGAACTTTACAGTTGACCAGATCCGTGAGATCATGGACAAGAAGTCCAACATCAGGAACATGTCTGTGATCGCCCACGTAGACCACGGCAAGTCCACCCTAACGGACTCGCTAGTGTGTAAGGCTGGGATCATCGCCTCGGCGCGAGCAGGGGAGACCCGTTTTACAGACACCCGCAAGGATGAGCAGGAGAGGTGCATCACCATCAAATCCACGTAAGTGCAGCAGCGGCATGTGTTATTTCCCAAGTACCCAATGGTGCATTGTTAGTTTAGTTTATGCCTTTGTCCTCATCCATGACAGCAGTTCATTACCAAATTGATGTTTTAACAGACAATAAATAGGATTGAAATTGTGTAGTAACATGATATAATGCCGTGAGAATACTGTTCAAAAATATATACATTATCTAGTATGTACATTCAGTGTCATTGTCAGTGTCTAGTCAGTGTCCTTTAAAAAAAAAAAGTAAATCTGATTTCCATGGTTAATCGCGAACAAATTACACATTTAATGACTTGTTGAAATTGAATGAAAAAGGGGAAGCCATAGAAACGACACCACAGAAACTATACTGTATGATTAAAGTGATAGAGTTAAAGAGGATTTCATCACAACCATACTTCTGTAACATCTGAATTTTCCAGAGTAAACCAAAGCATCTGTTCAGAACGTCACCTTCTTTTATTGATCTTTTTATTGAGCATTAAATTAATTTGGTGTGCGATGTTGCCAGATTATGAAGATAAAGACACATCTCTGACTGCATAGATTTGATTGTATAAAGCATGCAGCTATGTGTATCCAAGAAGCCTCAAAAGGCTTAATGGGCACTTTGTGAGATCAATGGGAATAAAAGAGAAATGTGTTATGCTTTTTAAAGCCACAATCAGTAACATTGGACAATTAGCCACAAATAGTGACCGCTAAAGGAAGCCATAGAAACGATACTACCATTGCCAAACGTGACTGCTCCTCCTCCACAAGGCTTCTTTGCCTTCGAAGCAGAGGGGTGCAACACAGGTCATTTGGCAGCTGAATGTTCATCCATGCTTGCTCAAAATAAAATGAAACTAGTTCAGGATATACTAAGTTCATGTGGTGGACTGCTTGTTGGAGTTGGAGTGCTTGAAATCTTAGCAGCCATCAAGATGGAGGACTGACTGGCATGGATCTACAACGTGTTGGTGTAAGGTGTAACATTAAGCCTTTCAAAGTCTGTGTAACATGACTGTTATGTGCTGCCTCCCCCCTCTTCCCCCTTCACAGGGCAATCTCTCTGTACTACGAGCTCAAAGACAATGACATGGCCTTCATCAAACAGTGCAAGGACGGCTCCGGCTTCCTCATAAACTTGATTGACTCTCCTGGCCATGTTGATTTCTCGTCCGAAGTGACTGCTGCTCTGCGGGTCACCGACGGAGCACTCGTAGTTGTTGACTGTGTCTCAGGTATGACGTCAACAGGGAATGTTTGCGCTGGGCCCTTCTCTGTGCCGCCAAAGCACTTTCCACACCACGTGTTCAGTGGTCCGTTTGCAGTCCATGAAATTTCACCATTTAGTTCTTTTTCGGTTTAGTTCAGCTAAGTTTTGGCCTGACCCCAATTAAGGTTGGCGCGGTTATCTGTGTTACCGGTGTTAAACTGTGTTCGGGCATATACCGATTACATTACTTGCCCACCGCCCCCACCAGTGTTTTTTATTTTTTTTAATCTTTTATAGAAATAAAACCCATTTAGTTCATTTTCGCGTATCAGAGCTCATGTTCATCAAATAAAAAAAAATAATTTGTAAAATACTAAGTGTAATTCTTAGCTACAAAACTGAAAGTGAAAGTGTCTGTTTCGTGCGCTGGAGTCGCAGCATGAGATGAGAGAAGAGAAGAGGAGAGGAGAGAGAGAAGGCTCTAGACCTTAGATTGGGTCTAGATTGGGACCTGTCTCTCATGTTTCTATGCCTAATCTCCATTTGCACTCGTGATCTCCATCCACTGCTTGTCCCCGTGCCCCGTTCCTCTCAATAACACACTGAGAACATTGTGTTTTTATTGTAGATGTATTTTATTTTACACTACACCGGTGTTGTCATGAGTTTATTTACCGTTGGGAAACATTCATCACCGTGGCATCCCTAACTGCAATGCTGTCAGATTCCCTTCTCTGCTCAAACAATGAGTTTGTTTAATGCACAGAACCACCGATATGCAAGTGTGCAAGTTGGCCCCGATTAGCTATGGTCAGCCGGAATAGCTTTCATTGCATCCCTATGCAGACAGATACTGTATTTTCATGTTCACAGAAGCATGTTTCAGCCTTCAGGCTGGGATTTTGCTTGCCCTACACAAACACAAGACACAAACTACTAATATATGCTGTAATTTGCAAACACAGGCATGTGTTCATCAGGTAAGCACAGCTGTTTCTGATTGCAACTATTTGTTAGGGACCTTGGGTGAGGGATGGACAGGGGAGTTTTTATTTGACTCGCACTTGGAATTTGAAGCACTTTATGAGTGGTAGGTTCACCCACATGTTGAGAAATGGTTATTGGAATTCATTAATTCAGAATGTATTGTGCTGCCCCTACAGTTTGATATTAGGGTTTGGTAACTCTTTAAACTACTAACATTTCAGGTTAAAATATGTCAAAATATTCCCTTTATTTCATGTATTTCAAAAGTACAAATACATGTGTTTAAAAAAATATTGAGTTTGCTCATGTATTTGGCCATTCAGTACTCCTAGCAATCATAGAAGCCAGAGCTAAATTAATGATTTGAACAAGCATCTACTTACCCATATAGGCGTGTGTGTCCAGACGGAGACCGTCCTCAGGCAGGCCATCGCCGAGCGCATCAAACCAGTTCTAATGATGAACAAGATGGATAGGGCCCTGCTGGAGCTGCAGCTGGAAGCAGACGAGCTCTTCCAGACCTTCCAGCGTATAGTGGAGAACGTCAATGTCATCATATCCACCTACGGAGAAGGGGAGAATGGACCCATGGGCAATATAATGGTCAGTGCGAAAGCTTGCCATAGACAGTGCCTTTTGCCTTCACAAGTCACACAGAAGTTTTAATGTGATTCTGACATTCTGTTCACTAAGCAAAAAAGTATAATTTTGGGGTGCTTTGCGATACGGCGGCACGATGGCTCAGTGGTTAGCACTGTTGCCTCACAGCAAGAAGGTCCTGGGTTTGAACCCCGGTTGTCCCAGGTCCTTTCTGTGTGGTGTTTGCATGTTCTCCCCATGTTTTGTGGGTTTCCTCCAGGTGCTCAGGTTTCCTCCCACCATGAAAGACATGTATGTTAGGGGGTTAATACTCCTGCCAATGCCCCTGACCAAGGCACTGGCGACAGAACTGGAGCTGGTCCTCGGGCGCTGCACTGCGGCTGCCTACTGCTCCTAGGGATGTATAGGATGAGTCAAATGCAGAGGACAAATTTCATTCTCGATGTATGTTGAGAAATGACAATAAAGGAATCTTTGAATGTAACATAACAACTTTTACTGCAAAAAAAAAAAGAAAATAAACATTAAAAAAACATAGATCATAATCATAGTCAATCATAGTCATTTCTATATGTATATTGCATTGTATGTATATTTTATATCATGAAGCAGTCTTAAAATAAGGAAAGATGCCTTATTTCTAAGATTGTCTAATTCTTTTTTTTCTAGGACATAAGTTCTCTAGGTCATTTGTCTCAAAATAAAATACATCTATTGTTTATTTACAACTTTTTTCTGAATTGTTAAGATGTCAATTTTTTGCAGTGCCATTAAAAGAGAGTGGAAAATTAAGTGGAAAATGAATTAATTTTGTCTTTTAACGTGACCACAGCCTCCCATTATACACTGCTCAAAAAAATTAAGGGAACACTTAATCGTCACAGTATAACACCAAGTTAGTTAAACTTCAGGGAAATCAATCTGTCCATTTAGGAAGCACAAGTGATTGTGAATCAATTTCACCGGCTTTGGTGCAAATGAAATTGACAACAGGTGCAATGGAGAGGCAAAAGCAAGACAACCCCCAAAATAGGAATGGTTTTGCATGTGGTGGTAACAGACAATTGCTCTCTCCTTACCCTTCCTGACTGATTCTTCTCTAGTTTTGTGTTCTGCTAGTGTCCTTGTCACTACTGGTAGCATGAAGTGGGACCTGCAGCCCAATCAGGTTGCACATCCTCCAGGATGGCACATCCATACATGCAGTCACAAGAAGGTTTGCTGTGTCTCCCAGCACAGTCTCTAAGAGCATGGACGAGATACCAGGAGACCGGCCGTTACACGAGGAGAGCTGGACAGGGCCGTAGAAGGGCATCAACCCAGCAGCGGGTCCTTTGTGCGGAGGAACAGGAGGAGCACTGCCAGAGCCCTACAAAATGACCTCCCACAGGCTACTGGTGTGCATGTTTCTGACCAAACTGTCAGAAACAGACTCCATGAGGGTGGCATGAGGGCCCGACGTCCTCTAGTGGGACCTGTGCTTACAGCCCAGCACCATGCAGCTCGATTGGCATTTGCCAGAGAACACCAAAATTGGAAGGTCCGCCATTGGCGTCCCGTTCTCTTCACAGATGAGAGCAGGTTCACACTGAGCACATGTGACAGGCGTGAAAGAGTCTGGCGAACATGTTGGACGTTATGCTGCCTGTAACATCATCCAGCATGACCGGTTTGGCGGTGGATCAGAGATGGTGTGGGGAGGCATATCCTTGGAGGGTCGCACAGACCTCCATGTCATAGCCAAGGATGAAATCCTTAGAGCGATTGTCAGACCCTACGCTGGTGCAGTGGGCCCTGGGTTCCTCCTGGTGCAGGACAATGCCCGGCCTCATGTGGCCAGAGTGTGTAGGCAGTTCCTGGATGACGAAGGCATTCATGCCATTGACTGGCCCTCTCGTTCGCTTGACCTAAATCCAATTGAGCACCTATGGGACGTTATGTATCTGTGCATTCGACGCCACCAAGTATCGCCACAGACTGTCCAGGAGCTCACTGATGCCCTGATCCAGGTCTGGGAGGAGATGCCCTAGGACACCATCCGCCGACTCATTAGGAGCCTGCCCAGACGTTGTTGGGAGTGTACACAGGCACGCAGGGACCATACACACTACTGAGTTACATTATGAGTTCACGCAAGTTGTTGCGTCATTTTGTACTCAACACATACAATGTACATCAGTAAAGATTTTCAACTTGAATAATTCGTTCATCAAGATCTGATGTGTGATTTAAGTGTTCTCTTAATCTTTTTGAGCAGTGTATATGCCCCCATCCATCCCGAGCTCTTTTGACACCTGATCTATTCTAGGCATGGTGTCTGTCAACACATATTCAGCATCTTCAGGTGTTATCTGCGAAACGACAGTTGGTTCTTTAACAAACTCCGATCTCCGGTTTTACCACAGGTGGACCCGGTGGTTGGCACAGTCGGGTTTGGCTCAGGTCTCCACGGTTGGGCTTTCACTCTCAAGCAGTTCGCCGAAATGTACGTGGCCAAGTTTGCGGAAAAGGCAGACAAGAAGGCCGACTTGCTGCCGGCCGAGCGCGCCAAGAAGGTGGAGGACATGATGAAGAAACTGTGGGGAGATAAGTGAGTGTGGACACGACACTGGGTTTGTGAAAAAGGGGGTGGATTTCATGGGAACCCATCTACTGTTGAAAAACAAAATATAATGGGGAGAGGCAAGAAAGCTGCAAGGGACTTGTCTGTGGCCTAAATGATAAGAAACATTATTCTGTTATCAATATCACATCAATATTCCATCAATCTAATAAAACAGCAACACCAGAACGACAAAACCACAAAGATAAAGCACAATAAGAATAACCAAAAAAACATCCAAAAAACATGCCAAGAATGTTCTGCCCTCGCCACGTGAAGATATGAGCTAAACACTCTCCCACAAAGTACCCGGAGACAGGAGCTCACTTTAGGTCTCTTTAATGGAAGCAGTCTGAAACTGTGAAACAGTACAGAAGTATACAGTTTAGTGACTAATCTCTATGCAATGCATGTAACCTATCACTTTAACCATCATCATCATCATCATAACTCCTTCACTGTATTCGTGCACGAGTACACTTACAGACCATTAGAGTCTGGTGGGGCGACATAAGGCGGCTGAGGGCCTGGTCCTGTTGCTGGGCAGACACGGTCTGGGCTTGAACTCTCCATTCATGATGTCGAGGAAGGCCTCGTTCTCAACTGAGGATGCGAGTTTGTCGTCGTTGACTGAGTGGTTGAGAACGAGTTTTCTTACATTTTTGCATGGTTCGTGTTGCCCGCCTGGGAACTTCTCTTCAGGTAGAGAAGCAGGGTGGTCTATGTAGTGTGTTGAGCCAGTGGTAGACTGGGTATACTGTGTAGACTGTGTAGCCTTCGTAGGCTGTGTAGCTTGTGAAACCTGCTGCCATGTGCTGTGGCAGGTGGCCCACCCCCGCAGACCTCTGTACAGTTGGCTGTGTATGTCTGCTTACTCTCGTGCGGTAGCTCTCCGCTATGCGCGGTGGCGCCTTGCTCCTCACTAGGTGTGGTGTGTGACCTCTCTGCTGCCCAGGGAGGGGGACCGGCATGAAGAGCTGCGACGTGGCAGTCACTGTCACACTCTGAGCAGCGGACGTCGGCTTTGCAGTCCTTGGCTTGATGGGTTGTTGAGGCGCAGCATCTGAAGCAGATGGAGTGCACTCTCTGAAACTCCCTCCTCTGCATAAGCGGTTTCCTTCTGAAGGTCCTGCATGTTCTGAGGGAGTGTGGCATTCTGTGGATGGGGCACTGCTTGTCGGGGTCCTTCCAGGGCTTGTCGGGGCCTTCGTGGGGCCGTCCTTTAGGCTCTAGGGTGGCCCCGGTGACTTCCGTTTTGCTGACAGAAGCACTGATCCTCGGGGGTGATGGGACACCAGAAGAAGCTGGGGTCCAACCCCATGTCTGCTTGGTTCGATATGAACTCCACGAAGTACGAGAACGGCAGGTACCGCACCTGGTACTTCGTGCCTTGGGTACTCCATTCCCATTGGAGGCGGAGCGGGAATTTCTCTCCAATGGGGGTGCATCCCACTAGCCGTGTCAATGTAACGAGTGTCAGGTAGCTATCGCTTTTCGCCGATTGGACTTCAACCTCTTCACTCTGAAAGTTCCCAGACGTTTCTCAGCCTGTCGAAGAGGGACTGTTCTATGGCTTCGGGAGAGCCATACCTCATGTCCAACCGTCGCCACGCCATGAAGAAGCAGAGCTCTTGATGCGCTCGGCTTCGATGCACACTCTCTCCAAATGCGTCTCCTTGTCGATGTGTGCTGCCTCCAGCTCCATCTTCATTCGGTGCTCCGCTGCCGCTCTCGCACAGGCCTCTGCGGCCATGCTGCTGGGCGCGGTGCTGGGCGCGGTGCTGGGCGCGGTGCTGGACGCGGTGCTGGACGCGGTGCTGGACGCGCTTGACCTGATGGACTTGCTGCCGACCGACTTTATGTGGTACAGACTACTGCCCACTCCTTCCTCTGGCCCTTACCCCGGCCGGGCTGCCTGCCCTGGCCTGAGGCTTCAGAGGGGCCTGGCAGTTCTGTGGCGCCTGTAGGTTCCACCATCCTTGCCAGCAGCACTGACTTGGGATTTCCAAGCCGCGTGAAGGCCTTGAGGTAAAGCACTCTTTTCACTCTTCTGTTCTCGCCACGTGAAGATACGTACGTTGCTATACAGCGAGCTAAACACTCTCCCACAAAGTATCTGGAGACAGGAGCTCACTTTAATGGAAGCGGTGTGAAACTGTGAAACAATACTGAAGTGTACAGTTTCGTGACTAATCTCTATGAACTCACTTTAACCATCATCATCATCATCATAACTCCTTCACTGTATGCGTGCATGAATACACTTACAGACTGTGCTTTCTCAAGGGCAGACACAAGGCTGATGGGTGGAGATGTTAGTCCGGGTCTACGTCTGACTGCCTGCGTGTGTCTCTGACTCACTGCTTTATACTCCCTGTGTTATGCTCTCACAATGACCTCACAAGCTCTGATATCATAGAGCCCAATTGCGGGGATGGAACAATGACTATGACTATTTTCTGAGGTGTTCATTGTATTTAATTATTAATCAACGTATTATCAAGGTCTCATAAATGTCTACTTGAATAGGGATGGATCTGTGAGTTGTGTTTGAAAATGAGACTTGAACTGATCTGGTCTTCCCACCCACCAATGTACCTTGTAAATAAAACTACATGTTCGAAAAACATAGATGTGATAAATTGTAAGATGCTGTAGTCATTTGAGATGCATGGCTTTGAGTGGGTTGGACTCCCAATGAGCGGCACTAATTTGGTTGTAATGTTGTTTGGGAAGGTACTTCGATCCAGCTGCTGGTAAATTCAGCAAGTCTTCAACCAATGCAGATGGCGTCAAGCTCCCAAGAACATTCTGCCAGCTTGTCCTGGATCCTGTATTTAAGGTAGGAGAGTGACGTTTTGCTGCAACACTCTTTGGAAGGTGCACAGAAGTAAATTATTCCCAGTAATCTCCCCTCCCCCGCACTCCCCTCTGGATTTCAACAGGTCTTTGATGCCATCATGAACTTCAAAAAGGAAGAGACTGAAAAGTTGATCCAGAAACTGGATGTGAAACTTGACGCAGAGGACAAAGAAAAGGAAGGGAAACCCCTTCTGAAGGTACTTGTCTGACTGAAACGATTCCACTAAACCCAACTGTGTGTAAGAATCTATTGTTCCAATGAAATTCACTGAAACACCTGGAAAAAAAAAGTTGAGAAACTCTTTTTCCACAGTTTCTTTTGCTGTCGGCATGCTTGGCATACAACACAGAGTACAGTTTTTGTATGCCATTGCATTTAGGACAGAGTTAATCTGCAAGTGGAGTTCAAATTCTTGACCTGCAATGGCGCTCTTTATTCATTCTTTAATCAACAAATACTGCTGCAATCACTCCGTCCTATGGTTGACCTGTGGGATGAAAAGCACAGCTTTATTTGTTATACACGATCGCCACAAATCCCCCTCTTTGGAGCATGATCTGACCATGTTTTGATCTATAAACAACTAATCATCATTACTTCTCTAAGAGGGAGACGACAGGTGAGACAAATAAACATAGAAACATCAGACGACAACATGTATTGACAAAACATAATTAACGTGGCCTCTACCTGTGTCAGCGAAGGTAGTAAAGGAGAGAAAAGGAGAAGGATGTAATCATGAGGGTGTTCGGGGGTGTATTCGGTGCAGGTGCTGTTGGTGTGTGTGCCTGCGATGAGTCCACAGGCAGCGTTTTGGTCAAGGAATCCCATTTTGAACATTTTATGTTGGGTGATGTTGCTCTGTGCAAAATCGTATACTGGATGAGTTGCATTTTGGAATTGCGGGTCATAGAAAACGTGTTGTTGCAAATATGCTTCCAGAAGTTGATATCGGTGGTAATAGCAAGGTCTCTTTCCCATTCCATGGTTGGTAAAGACAAAGTGTCATCTGTTTTTAATAAGAGTTGGGATATTCTAGAAAAGGGATTTTTGAAATTGCCTATGTGAGTAAGATGTTCAATCATCTGAGGTGGTTGGAGGGTGTTATTGATTTTTACTTTTTAGACTGCTGCAGTTGTAGGAAACTGTGACCACCGACATTATACCTTTGGGTTCGTTTGGGAAAGACAGATAAAAATTGTCTTCAAAAATGTGTTCCAGATGAGTAATTCATTATCGTTTCCAAGAAAATCCGGGTTGTGCCAAATTGAATTTGTTTGGAGATGGGGTGTAATTGCTGAGTTTGTTGAATTTCCACCAGGCCGACAGTCGTTGCGATAAATGGGTTTTTAAAGCAATTATGTTTCTTTATAGATTCAGTAAGGAATGGGAAATCAGATATTGATCATTCCTGTCGTGGTAGGACCGTGGGTTTAGACCAGTTTATTGAATAGTCTGAGATGGCTGAAAATTTTGATATAGGATTGAACACTTCGGATAGAGAAGATATTGGGTTCCGTAAATATAACAAAATGTCGTCTGCCTATAAACTGATTTTGTGAACAGAGTTTCCTGTTTGTATGCCAATGATATTATTGTTTTGACGGATGGCCACGGCGAGGGATTCAATAAAGATGGCGAATAGTAAAGGGGAGTGGACATCCTTGTCTTGTGCCATGTTGTAGAGTGAAACGCTGTGAAGTGTAACCATTGGTGATCACAGAAGCAGATGGTGAGTTTATACAGAATTTTGATCCATTGAATGAGTGACTCTCCAAAGCCAAATTTGTTGAGGGTGGAGAAGAGATATGTCCAAACTCTGTCAAATGCTTTTTCGGCATCTTAAGAAGCAATAATGGTATTTAAGTTGTTCCTTTGAGATACAGTATACTGATCAGACTGAATAAACGGCGTATATTGCTGGATGAGTGTTGCCCTTGATGAAGCCTTTGGTTTGGTTTGGGTGAATTATGTATGAAATTACTTTTTCAGTTCTGTTGGTTAGTGTTTTACTAATGATCTTTAAATCACAATTAATTAGGCTTATGGATCTATAGCTGGAGGTGAGGGTTGGGTCCTTATTGGGTTTGAGCAAAACCAAAATCAGAGCTGTATTCATGTGTGGAGGCATGGTGGAGGTTGACTTAATCTCCGTAACCTTTCTGATGAATAGTGCCGATATGAGTGGCCAGAAGTGTTTATAGAATTCCAGTGGGTAACCATCTGATCTAGGTTGTTTATTGTTGGGCATAGAAAAGAGAACTTTCCTGAGTTCTTCTGCAGTTAATGGTTGATCTAATGTGGCACCCTGCTCTGTGGATAGTTTTGGGAGATTGATGTCATCGAGGAATGAGTTAAGAAAGGAATTTACCTGATTTGTCATTGAATTCAAGATTATTCACTCTTGTTCGTTGCATGAGGAATTGTGTCTTTTGATGGATGATGATATCGAGTTGAGATTTTATTTTCTGGATCTCATTTTGGATTTGTTCAGTTGGTGAGTGGGCTTGTTGGGACCGCAAGTCTTTTAGTTGTTGTTCTCGTTTATTTTAGCGTTCTTGTCCTTTCTTTTTCTTGTGAGTGGAGAATGAAATAATACTACCTCTCAGAACTGCCTTTGCCGTTTCCCAGAGTAAAGAAGATGATATTTCCAGAGAGTCATTCAGTTGAATGAAGGATGTCCATTCTCTTGAAAAGAAATGGTTAAATTCTTTATCTGTCAGAAGTGAGGTGTTTCATTATCTGAAACTAATTGGCCCGTGGTCGGAGATTACGATAGGGTGGATTTCAGGGTTAGCGATTTTGGACATTTCTGAGTTACTTGTCAAAATATAGTCAATTCTAGAGAAGCTTTTGTGGGGTGGTGAGTAATATGTGTATTCTCTGTTATGTGGATTATTTGATCTCCAACAATCGCCAAGAGCAAGATCACTCATATATTGTTTTATAGTGTCTGACAAATGCCAGGACGACACTAGTTATCTCTGGTTTGTGAATGGTCTAAACTTGGGTCGAGTACTGTGTTGTCCCCTCCCAGTATAATAATTGAATCTGAGAATTCCAAGAGTTTTGAGAATATGTTGTGAAAGAGATTTGGGTCGTCCTCATAAATATTAGCTAGGTTAATTTGATGTTCCAATAATTCCGTTAATCATTATGTACCGCCTTTCTGTGTCTGAAATTTATTCTGATATGGGATACCTTTATTGATCAATATAGAAACGCCTCTTTTTTTAGAATTATATGATGCAGAGAACATCTCATTAACCCATTTAGCTTTGAGTTTGAGGTGCTCAGATGCAGTGAGGCGAGTTTCTTGCAGTGGGCAGAAGCTGGGGTTCAACTTGGTGAGGTGAGTTAGGATTTTGCTACGTTTACTTTTACGTTCACATTCCAACTAACAAACTTAATGGATGCCATTGTGGTTATTTAGGCGGTTATGGACGTGGATTTGTAGTTTTCCCATGACAACAGCACTGTGCATCCAAGGCAATGGCTATAATACCGTGCCTATGTCGCGTCCGGGAAAGGGGGCTCTGTCCCAGCTCCGTCAGCGGAGGGAACCGAGTCCGTCCGGGAGGGCCAGGGAGACGGGGAGGTGGAAACCGAAGCGCTGGAAAAAAACTAAACCGATTCAGATTGTACATCTGTTGCCGACACAGATTGTCCAAACGATCGCATCAGACCCTCCTCCCGACGACCTATGAACTCGCACAACGATGATTGGTCGGCCAAGACACGGCAAGAATTTATGGCACACTATGATTGCCTAATCTGACATGGTGACCATCATGAAAGACATGAAATATCACGTAGTCTGATCCTGGCATAAGACAAATAAAATGATTCTTCTTCTAAAGGGCCATATATATTTCCGTCTGGAAATAGCGAATGGAAAAAATAATTGGCCAAAAGGTTGCAGTCACAGTCTTGAATTTGACTGTCCATTGCTCAGGTGCAACCCCACCGGACTTGAACTAGACTCACCATCTCAGCCTTAAGATTGACTCAGACTCGATAAGCTTCAGTCTTGGACTTGACGTGGTCTTGAATTTGTCCTGCCTGAGGTGGTCTTGACTACAACACTGCTGTTGAAAGTAATTGTCCAAATGGTGGTGCTTTTTCCTCCACAGGCAGTTATGCGCCGCTGGCTTCCAGCAGGAGACGCCCTCCTCCAAATGATCACTATCCACCTGCCGTCTCCAGTGACAGCCCAGAGGTATCGCTGCGAGCTACTGTATGAAGGGCCCGGAGATGATGAGTCTTCCATGGGTGTGTTAATCATTCCTCCTTGACCGTATAGCGTTATGCATGGTTTTTTGATTTGTTGTGTTTATAGTATCTTCATTAATCGTGAATGTCACCGCCGCTTTGCTCTCTCTCAGGAATAAAGAACTGTGACCCCAAAGCGCCACTCATGATGTACATCTCCAAGATGGTGCCTACCACTGACAAAGGCCGTTTCTACGCTTTTGGTCGCGTGTTCTCTGGAGTCGTGGCCACAGGACAGAAAGTGCGCATAATGGGTCCAAACTATACTCCCGGAAAGAAGGAAGACTTGTACTTAAAGCCTATTCAAAGGTTTGTTATTATCAAGCCTCTTTTGGATATTTCCCAAGCTTTGAGTTTTTCTGAGGCGGCGTAAGCGCTGAATTACATGCAGTGCCCAAATACACTTGGAAAACGTGAGATAGTCTGCTTGCATCCCTTTTGGAAAAGTTGAGCTATGGCCGTGCCTAGCGTTACCAAGTTGGTTACCAAAAAGTTGGTTGCCAACAATTCTTTTGTTAGCTAAGTTTTAGTTAAAAATGACCATGCTGGGCAAACCAATTCAGTTTAAAACAAATCGTCTATCAAGGTTTTGACTTTTGCCACTGCTTAAAAATACAATTGACAGTAAATGGAAATGGAAGTTGCAGATGCAGAGTAATTTGGACAAGAAAGAACATTTATGTTTAGACTACTTAATCTCATTACTACATGGTCACGCATTGAAGGGAGGATGTCAAGGAATGCATGCACCTCCCAATGCATGTACATCATAATTGCATCATTGTTGCTGCTGACCACATCTGTAGTGTAACTACATTGAAAACTATATTGAAAATTTCTACACTCAGCGCTGCATGTGAATTTGCCCTTACAGGACCATTTCTGAGATATTGTCAAACAAGAGTCCTCATTCTACTCACTTTATTCACTGTCTTGTGTGTGCCTGCAGGACAATCCTTATGATGGGCCGCTATGTAGAGCCCATCGAGGATGTGCCTTGCGGGAATATTGTTGGTCTCGTTGGTGTCGACCAGTTCCTAGTGAAGACGGGCACCATCACTACTTTTGAGCACGCCCACAACTTGAGGGTGATGAAGTTCAGCGTCAGTCCCGTCGTTAGAGTGGCGGTCGAGGCCAAGAACCCAGCTGACCTCCCCAAGTTGGTGGAGGGTCTGAAGCGTCTGGCGAAGTCCGACCCCATGGTTCAGGTACCGTGTGGCACTGCTTGAAATGAACCGACGAGATTGAAGAACCCTTTACGATTCTGACACTTTAAACTCTGCCACTGAGTAGCTTTGCGTTGCACGCTGTTTAAATTAGTTTGAATTATTCATCTCTGTATCCAATAGTGTATTATCGAAGAGTCTGGGGAGCACATAGTGGCCGGAGCTGGAGAACTGCACCTGGAGATCTGCCTGAAGGATCTGGAGGAGGACCATGCTGGCATCCCCTTAAAGGTGTGATGCGTGTTTTATATTGGATTTGAAGGACACGTTGCAATCCTTTTATCAAATTTATGGTATAAAAGTTCATTTGTTCTCTGTGCGATTGTCCTTTTCTTTTTTTTACAGAAATCAGACCCCGTGGTGTCCTACAGAGAGACAGTCAGTGAGGAGTCCAACCAGATCTGTTTGTCCAAGTCGCCCAACAAGCACAACCGGCTGTTCATGAAAGCGCGTCCCTTCCCGGACGGCTTGGCCGAGGACGTGGACAAGGGGGATGTGAGTGCCAGGCAGGAGCTCAAGCTGAGGGCCCGTTACCTGACTGAAAAGTATGAGTGGGAGGTGGCCGAGGCGCGCAAGATCTGGTGCTTCGGGCCGGACGGGTCAGGCCCCAACATGCTGATCGACGTCTCTAAGGGGGTCCAGTACCTGAATGAGATCAAGGACAGCATGGTAGCTGGGTTCCAGTGGGCCACCAAGGAGGTGAGGAGCCTCTCTGAGGTGATGGCTAATAAGTAGACACTTAGAGGCCACCAGAGGTTTTGCTATTGTTTGAACTATTTAAGGTTTTTCTATGGACCTCGCTGCTACAATACTTACATTTTTGGTCACAGACATACATTTGTGACAAATAACTGATTTTTGCATCCAAAGTTTAAAGTCACGATCTCTTGCTAAATTCACTCACCGTGAAATGAAACTATTTCTTCCCACTCATTCCGCCTCTTTGACTGAATGACTACAGATTTTTGTCAACAAGTGTATCAACTGAGTGGGCTACCTATAGAAAGATCCTCCACCTCATAACTTTTGATTGAGCAGTGAATCTATCCTTTCAGTTGAAGTGAATTTGGTATTTTGGAATTATGGTCTTTCGTGTGATTGTGCTGGCATGTTAATGGTAGCATTACCATGACTGCTAGCTTACAAAGTGATTTTATACATCTTAAAATGTAAAAGTGGTGTACTCTCAAGAAGCCATGAAAGAAGTGTTTCCCACTGCCAGGGTGCCCTGTGCGAAGAGAACATGAGGGCTGTGCGCTTTGACATCCAAGATGTCACCCTCCACGCAGATGCTATCCACAGAGGGGGTGGCCAGATAATCCCCACCGCCCGCCGTGTCCTGTACGCCTCCATGCTCACTGCCCAGCCAAGGCTTATGGAGCCAGTATACTTGGTGGAGATTCAGGTATTCAAAAAAGACATTGAGCTTTTATTTCATGCAATTATTTCTTTCAAATTTCTTCAATTTGGGAAAAAAAATATCAAGATTTTGCAGAACTTTTGACTGTATATGTTCTTTACCTCAATATAAATACTGATACTCACTTTCACCCGAGGTTTCCATGGTTGCCGTGTGGAGAATAAAGATTTTCCTTCATTCTGCTCCCCGTTGACTTCCATTGGTTCCACAAGCACGGTCTCAAAAACATACTTCTGACTCAACTACGAAGCAGGTTGAAACACCTCATGTTATATCCGATATGCTCCGATAAAAAGGGACTATTTTCCTAAAATTTCAACAACGAAGTAGCTTCTAACCCGCGTTGTTTCGTCTCAACGATATGGAATACCCGTGGCGTGCTGAAGAATCACTTCATGTTTCACTTAATGTCGCCAATTGATCGCTGATTGAACCTAGGACATGGTCACGGCTGTGTCCTAGGTTCCCCCTCTTGCTGCAGTTCCTCACCTGGCCAGCGGAAGTCCTCTGTGTTTCCCTGCTGTCCTGTGTTTTCCCCCGCTGTTACCATTACCCTGTTACTCTTGTGTATATACAGTATATGTAACGCCATATCGAATATCGCAATATTGCGATAAAAAATGTCTCGATGTCGTCGTGGGACTGTGACGATATCTACCACGATATTACATGGTTATTTCGCTAGTATAGCTGTGGACTCTCTTTTGAACAGCTCTTTTATAGGAACGAAGGGAACAGAGTCTCGTTCAGTGATGATGAGCCGTTGTTTTTCTTAGATTTAGATTTCTAAATATTAGATAAACATTAAAATGTCGAGGCTAGTTGCTCTCTACCGCCAGAAAAAAGTTACCCACCCATTGTTGCACTCGAACAACAGCGCGAATGACGATCTTATTCAAATTCGATCTTTGATGCAAACATGCAGATTAAGATCATCCTTCCATATTCCGTCTGATGTCAAGTCAGAATATTAATCAGTTTTGATAAAATAAGGTTATAAATTTTATATACTCGTAAACGACAACATCGGCTCTTCTTCGTGTGGTAAAATGTTGCGGTGACGCGGAGAGGAAGTGAAGAAGTGCTGACGTCACTTCCTTAAACAATCGCTAAATAAACACCAGAAGCAAGATGTTTCACTTCTCAGTGAAAACATATCATCTCTGTGTTGTTATGGATTACGAGAAGAGGGTGGCAGAAGCTCTCAATCATGTTATGGAACTGCTTCGGCAGCGGGAGGCACAGAAAACATTCTCAGATAATTTCCAGAATTATGGTGATCGCATAGATATAGAACATTCATTTTTTAAATATGGCGATAAATATCGTATCGTGGACTTTTTATCGCTGTATTATCGTACCGTGAGTTTTTGGTATTGTTACATCCATAATATATATATATATATATATATATACTGTATATGGTATACATGGTATACACCC
>OMKR01104479.1:0-14435 GCA_900302355.1 Cyttopsis rosea | reverse complement strand
TTAGAGTTCTTTACTGCGTATAATTAGATATAGAAGAAAATGTATAACTTTATAAGCATTTGGTTTCTTTTCTGGATTAGAAAACGTATGTAAGGCAGCAAGCAAGTTCTGATAAAGACACTGAAAACAGGTAAACTGGGTATAAGCCAACATGCAAATAAACTGCAGCCATATCTCATGGGGTATTTCAAAGGGTGTTGTCTCATTAGGGAATAATTTGCATTACTGTGCTTTTCAAACCGCCTATCAGTGTGATTTCATGCCCTGTTTGTGCACAAAGTGCTCAGTGAGCTTCAAAGTCACTGCGCTGACTGGTGGCCTGGCTTTGGGCCCAGTCCCTAGTCATCCAACGGCCCGATATGTCCCCCCTCTCCTACTATCACGGTCGCAGATACATGTGACCGTGGTTGCTCCTGCTACCCTTTATCCTGACACGGCACTTCCACTAACTCTGTCGTGGCTGGTGTTCTGGGTGGCATTACCGGCTCAGTGAGTGTTTGAAGATAGACACTGAGAGGAGTGGCACAGTGTATTCCCCAGAATGAATAGGACTTCCTCATTCAGAGCAGAAAAAAAACCTGGCGGTTGAGGTAGAAGGAAATGCAATTGAATTCATCTTAAAGATGATGTGATAGCGTAATGACTGGGGCAATTCAGTTAAGAGACACCAAGACCAAAATATTCAGGGCCAGACTCTGCTCAAGGTTCTGCTTTAATGTCGCAGCTCCTCACTGCTGCTAAGAATAGACTTGTCACCACCAGCCCAGGCGGCTGGCTACTAGCCCCATGTAAAGTCCTGGTGGGTGAACTGGGGGCCTAATGGTCCAGCGCAGAACATGCGCACTCTGACGCTGACATTGTAGCCTCTCCAGCCACTTCCAAGGAAGGCAAAGGTCAGCGGAGTATTTACCACAGAGCGAGGCGGGTGCCAGAGCTAGAGGTGATCTTCAGAAATCAAGAAATGACACCACTGAGCTGAGTGGTCCACACAAGTTTGAAAACCCAGAATGGTGGACATCCCTATGGTACAATGTGCAAAATAATATCAATGCACAACATGGATGATGTGGGAAACAGGCATTGTGCATTGTACAGTATGAATAATGTATTTGAATTACAGTTCAGTTGCTTAAGAAGTTGGTAGTGGAGCAGAAGCATGAAAAAAAAAATGGTTTGCCTCCCCCTCTATCCACCAATGCTGAGCAGGCACCGGGCTTTTTTTTTTTTTTTTTTAATGGAACCAGAAGCAACTGGAAAGTATTATGCTTGTTGTGAACATTACATTTATGTGGAGCAGTTTCTGTTTTGTTCTTGCACACCGTCCATGCCAACAATGAAACTCATTTCTGGTAAACCACGGACAGAAAGAGAGAGGAAATGCACAGTGGACAAAGTGGATTATACAGAGGCGTCTTACACTCAATCAACTTGTTTGCCTGTCAAATCAGGAAGGTTGGTTGTTGCACGGTGTTCAAAACAATGATTTGCATTTTTGGATTGGCCAACAAGGAAGTTCCCCCTATTTAGATCTACAAGGATAGGGATGTCTCAGGCAAAGAGCAAAGATTGTGGCAGAGCCAGCCAATTTTTTTATTGATTGTTATAGGCTAATCACCAATTGTAGAATCATAACGTACGATTGATCGGTACATTCATAGGATACAACGGTTTTATATATAAAAGATCAAAAGGGTTTGGTTGTGTCATCTTGAGATGAGATACTGTACATCTTAGGAAGAGAGAGAGCTGTTTTATTTGCTCTGTCAGGTTTGTAAACCGACCCCCTGTGCCCCCTCTGGACAGCTGTACCCCCTGAAAGAGCTGACACGTGGATGAGGACTAACACCTCAGACCGAGCAATCTCTCAAAGCTGCAGGTGACTGGAAGCAGCTGGAAAGGTTATGGAGGGCCCGGTGAAAAGTTGCAAAACAAAAATACAACTACATTACATAACATCATTTATAAGGTTTACTTTCTATATTGCATGCCTTGTAGCGTAACTGGGGTACGGAGGTCCGTAGGTGCCATGCAATATTATTTTTTTGGTTCCGTTTTCTCCTGATCATGAGATCGCGGGGGGGAGAGTGGCAGAGAACGTGTCCGTTATGCATGGCATTTGTTTCATTCAATAAGGAGAAAAATATCCGGGACACGGGGACACGCTCCCTCTCCAGTTTACGCATGGCTAGGGAGACAGAGGCGCACGTAGGGTTATCAATAAAGCAACACATCCACTGTCTTCCTCTCCTCTCATCTCTTCTTCTCTTCTCCTCTCTTAAACCCACTCTCCTCAGTAGATCTCCAATATAAATCTGCCGCCGGTCGCGAGAATTTAATTAAAATTTAAATTAAAAAAATAGATATTAAACTCCATTAGAGGTAGATTCTAATATATAATTGATATCATGGGTACTTTATAATAATCATATATATTCCATCAATGTATGGCTGTGTGTGCCTAGGTGAGCCGCGGTCGCTCCAGCATCTCTGCCGGTTGCAAAGTTGAAAGTCGTGATGATAATTATCTCGTGATCATGAGAATATGACTTTTGTTATCTCGTGATCACGAGATAACAAAATCCAAAAAAGTTATATTGCATGGCCTCTACGGACTCGTACAGGGGAGAGTGGAAGCCTCACTCACCTCATACAACTGACACATACTGTATCTCACAAGCAGCTTTTAACACATTCTATTAAAGTGAAAATCCGTAACATTCTTTTCTTTAAAAATATTGGATATTTATCTCATGTTTATTCGGCTGACACTTTCTAGGAACCGGCCATTCAATGTATTTGCGTCCGCGGACCTGGATCCGCCACGCACAACAAATGAAAGGCAGCTGCGGTGAATTTGATAAAGCAGTGTAGCTAGTTGGGGTCAGTAAACTGTCGATATGCATGAACATTCACAAAAAAGCACCATCGAATGAAAAAAATGTCCTTATCACTTTAAGTGACCAAGAAGAAACAATCGATCGGAAAAGACTTGGATGTTAAAAAAAATAAACGTTGCCGTTTCAAATGGAATTCTGGAACACAGAAACAACCACCCAGACTATTTTAGGGATTTCCGCTTTAACTAAAACAGCAAAAACATGCAAGCATTGCATTTACTGACGTCTTGTAAAAGAGGCATAAAGGTTGACAACAACAAGGTTTAAACATTTCTTCAGCCTTGACCCAGTCACCCTTGGTCTGGTAATAATGGTTATGACATTATGGCCCCAAGTCAACTGACATTTTCATTCTTAATTTAGATTCCATTAAGATTTAGGATATAATATTAGACACCATAAATGTCTGTCTGTCTGGATTTTCATGACAATTAAGCATTGAGCAACCACCAAGGGATCGACACGTGGCACCAACGAGTGGAGCTAAACTGGGATGATCTACTGTAGTCAGATTAAAAATGGCCGTCTTGAGAGAAACACTAAACACTAGCCCAAGAAAGTGTGTTGGACCGCAGAGTGCCCGCAGACAAAGGGGCTTGTGTTTTTAGGAACTGGTGGAGAGAGAGAATACAGAGAGAAAGAGAGGTGTCTTTGGCATTCCTCGCACTGTTGCTAAAATAAACAAGCCACTGTTCTCGGATAATTGAGATAGAAACGTAAAAATAGACTAAAAGGAGGGAAGATGTATAATGCCCAGGACGGGTATTGGACTAAAAGAGAACAATAGACAAAAAGTTAACTCCTGAAATATAGTCCAGCCAAAATCAACCTCAAATTAAGCCTCGTAAAAGTCTTTGGGATGACATGAGGCCAGTAAAAATATTTTTAAATCCCTGTAAAGCAAAAATAAACATGTGTTCTGAGTTTGTCACACCACAGAAAAACGTGTTATTAACCACCCAGCCAAATTTGAATGATTAAAAAAATCGCCAAGTATATAAAATTTGGTTTCAAAATCGTAAAAAATAAATGTCCGCAACGAAATCTTCGGAAATTTAAATAAAAAGACCGAGCTGTTATGTAAATTCAGGCATCCAGGGAAGATGCATTTGCGGGAGGAAGGCGCCATAGCTAGATAGCAAACTGTAGAGAACTATTGACGCTGATGCGCTCTACTGTTATATAGTGTTAGGGGCGGGGCCATGCCCAGTAGGGCCGCAGTGCATCTTCGAGCCCTGATGTAGCCCCGCCCAAAAAACACGGTTGCCCGGTCTACGGTCTAACGCCACAATTCAGTACCACGTAGTTCGCAGTCTTTTCACGTGTTTCATCAATGGTTTTCTAACATGTATAATGTGATAGGAAACAAATTCAGTCAATTCATTTTACAGGGACTTTAAAAACCACAGTAAAAAAAAAAAATCTGAAATTCCAGGCTTCTCTACGCCGAAACCCAAGTGGAAAAGCCATAAAGCAGTCCACGCTCGAAGTAGGATGATCGGCCTCGCTTGTGTCCAAAACGGCACAAGTCATAGCTCAGGACCGGCTTCTCCTTTTCCAGAGTGGAAAGAAAAATGAAGTCACACGTTATCTCCCCCCTACTAGCCCATCACCCATAGCGTCTGCCAAGTCCCTCTAATTCTTCCTTTCTCGCTCTCTTTAGCAAGGGGCTGGGAAAGAGGGGATAGGGTATAATATATGCTGACTAACCAAACTGCGCCCCTTACAGGCGCAACACCTGATTGATGGTAGATGTCTAAAAATGAATGACCCCGAACAAAGGTTGAGCATGCCATATCTATCATAAATCAAACTGATGGCAAAGCATCCACCATTGCAACATATTCCAGCCTTGACTTTTATTAACTTTTGATTACGGTGCATGTCCAGTGCATGTCCAGGGCATTATGAAAAATGTGAAAAATCCCAAAGCGGACGAGCAAACAAGTTCCAGCAGGACAGATATGTTCAAATTCCCCCGAACTGGAACTGGAAGGGGAGTTTACAACCGCCCACCCCCTCCCATCTTCTCTTGTTCTCCCATTGGAGCTCCATTCCAGCTGAGCTAAGCAGCAACAAGAACAGGCTTATCGTGTAGTTTTCCACCGTTTAAAACCAGAGCATAATGCACACTGCATCGTGTCTTCTCCCCCCCTTGTCATGACTTCTTTCTTCTCATCATGGCATTGCATTTACAGAATTATGTATCGCATATTCCAAGACGCCGTGATTTTACCTTAAAAATACATCTGGATCAAAGCTCCGGCACAACCTAATGCTCGCGAGTTATTCCAACACACCAGACGATGAGCTTAGTTCATTCCACCCCTCTCCATTACATAATGATCCATCCAACCAATCCATTTTTGTCTGTTTTAGTTCACTTCTGTTACCTGAGGTGTGACTTACCTTTCTTAGAACTACGCCAGAAGCGGTCTCCAAGGGGGTCTCCGGTGTCCAAGTTGCTTTGATCTGACATTCACTGTCCTTTCAGGGGCTCTGGTGCCTCCAACAAAGCGCCCAGTCAGAATTTAAGCCCTAACGTCTTCTTTTTTACGCCCCACTGTTAAACCCCTCGACTGTCGGGCCAGTACTGTGTGGCGCCCAAAGACCGAGGCGAGAGTAGAAAAGGGTAGGGTAGACGGTGGCGAGAAAGGAGAAAGGACAGGGGGAAAAACAAGGGATTCTTTTCATCCCCCTTCTCACAAAGACACACGTCTTCATCTGGACTATAAATCTGAGGGTCTCCACAGGCCAGAGACATCACCCTGCTTAACTGCCTGGACTAACCTGCCCAAATGTCCCCTTACATCTAAGGGCGGCCCATGCATTGTCCAGGAACTGTGGGATACACATTGGACGCCTTGTTTCCAAATATCAGCCTTCAGTGATCGAGATGAAGCGGGGCACGGCAAAGCACCAAGAGAAGGAGAAAGACATAGAGCAAGAGACGGAAGAAAGGCAAGAGTTGACTCTGGCCAACCCAGCTAAGGCCGGTAAAAAGGGCCCACCAAGGAATCCAAAACCTTACAGCCAACAGTGGGAGGGTTTCGTCTCTTGCATACTTATTCCCTGGTTTATGGGGCACAAATCAAGGCTTTTTTGTTTTTAAAGGGAGGGAGGGACTCGGATTAAAGAACTAGCGAAGGGAGGAATACAATGGAACAATACGACCCTTTAGCAAAGGCTGGATCTTCGAATTTCTTATTGAGTGTAAAATGATCAAAATGAAAAAAAAAAAATCTCACCCTTGACAGCGACCACCCTTGAGCTTTTAGTAGCGTTTCTTCTTGTCTGTGTGAGCATTCATTTGAAAGGTGTGGCAGAGATGCAGAGATAAGATGACTTAAGTATAAGGCGTTGAAATGGTCAAATCCTACAGTACACTCTAGAATCAATAAACGTTGAAGGTTATGTCAAAGTTCTGCTGTACTTTCTGTCTTAATAATGTTTGTACTGGCATGCAGAAGACTATAGTATCAGCACTAGACTGTTGAGAAAAAAAAAAAAAGGCATTTCAATTTCACAATTGTTCTAATGTGTCTCTGCTTTCCCAAACACATCTTAACTGGAAACAGACCCTCACAAAATGGAGCTCCAGTACGATGGGGAAGGGAATATAAAATGGCTGTTTGAAGCGCCAGGTCTGAGAGAGTGCCCGCCAACATCGGCCAGCCTGTTTGCGCCACCCAGAGACGCACAACACTCATTTTGTTATAACACCGGTGTTATGACGGAGAGAGCCTTGGGTTACAAACTAGGAACCTTGCCACAACAGGAAGTTGTAACAAGGGAGAAAGAAAGGAAAAGGAAAGTAAAAATGTACTACAAGAGAACAAGTCGGACAAGTCATGTCATTGAAATCAAATGTGCAAAAAAAAAGAAAAAAAAAAAGAAAAATGTTGGAATGTTTATTCAATGACTCACCACAAGTGGGTGTGTCCACCCACAACTTTTGGTTTCCATAGAAACGCTGCAGGTTAGGTAAATACGGCTGTGCTGTCCGCAGCTGAGGTCGCGGAGTATGTGGGCTAGCCGTCGCCAGGGGCAACCGACGCTCAAACAAAAAAACTGACACAGGATCCGGAGCGAGGCTTTCCCGACCGGCCGTCACGGAGGCAGGTTGCATTGCCACCTTGAGAGGCTGACATATATTTTTAGACTGATTTCCTGACAATCACTGCCGAGGAAATATACACACTTGGGAATAGCAGGGCAGATATGTCTTAAAGCACACACCCACAGCAGACACATGTATGCGGACAAAACTCGAAGCAGAAGGTGATTTATTATGCACATTCCCATAAAAACCCCTTCCATCTGGAGGAATGAATCAGTTGCATTCTTTTCTCTGTGAGTGAGAGAGAAAAAAAGCAGTGGAGGGGAGCGCTGCCTTTCATGAAAAGAAGGCCGGCAGTAACTTATTTATTTTGTTTGTGGGGCAGAGGGAGAAGAAAAGGGCCATTTTCCTGCAGCTCTGGACACCGGCCACAGCGATGACTCACGCTCATTGTAATCGTCCCATCAGACTTTATTAACGGCCTGTCAGTGAACGAATCTGGCCACCAGGGGGCTCTTTCTGCTCCAAACTGTCAAAGATAAATGACATATGCAGGGTGTGCCTGTCCAGCCTCGTTTTTTTAAAGGGGAAGGGAGAAAAATGCCAGAATCCTTGCAGATTATATCACTTTCTGTCAGATTTTTAGCCCCACCCCAAAGAAAAAGATGAACCCTGAAGTGTTTCTTGTCAGATATAGTACAGGGAGGTTCATTTGACATATTTGCTGAGAGGTAAAGTAAACAGCTCTGGGAATCCTCCAAATTCCATCGCTGGTACGCGGGGAGGTGCCAGGTACCGACAGGAATGAAGTAGAACACATCCAGGCAACATCTCGAGAGATCCACGAGGAAGTTCAGTTCTTTTCTCTTCAAGTTAAATTATCGTTAGTAGCCATTGTTCTTTGAGGGAGAAGCTTATGAATAAGACTTTTATTATTGTAAATTGTATTATATTCTTATAATTACTTCTTTTTTTTTCTTTTTGTTGTTACTGGGCTTATGTTTATAATTATATTAATAATAATAATTATTATTATTATTTTTATTATATCTTATTATATTTTTATTTTTTTATTTATTTGTTTGTTTATTTATTAATATTATTATTATTAGTTTTTTATTTCTTAATTATTTGTTGTTGTTAGGGTGTTTATTGTTCACACAGTGAATACAGTATGTTGCATATCAAGTTGCATATCGACAAAACAAAACATACCACATACCGCTGAACCAACAAACGAAGAAAAAATAATAGATCGATCCAGTAAAACGTGTCAAGCCACTTTAAAGGTGCAGTGTGTAGAATTTAGCGGCATCTAGCGGTGAGGTTGCAGATTGCAACCAACTGAATTCGTGGAGGAGAATCTACGGTGGCCGCGAAACTCGTGAAAAATGCGAAAGTCCCTTTCTCGAGCCAGTGTTTGGTTTGTCCATTCTAGGCTACTGTAGGAACATGGCGGCCTCCATGGAAGGGGCTCCAGCCCCCATGGAGATATAAACGGCTCATTCTAAGGTAACAAAAACACAACGATTCTTATTTTCATGGGATTACACACTAATTAAAACATACTTATGAATATTATATTCCATTTCTGCCAAGTCCGTTCCGCTAGATGCCACTAAATTCTACGCGCTGCACCTTTAAAACGCCTCGAAAAACGTAGTTTATCTGTACAGATAGCTTGTTAAATAGGCACTAAGCTAGTAAGATTCAACGTCAAACAAATGAAAAACACCAAAAACAAACAGATACAATAACAGTGTTGCCGTTTCAACATTACATTAATTAGACTAGAGACAGTATTGCAACCACAATTCGACCACTGAAATTAGAGATTCGATATGGCTTTTACACATCGCTCCCTGAGGGTTGTTCATTTTCACAAAGAGGTGTGTTCCAGACAGCCCTGGCAGGCGTCCAAGCTGTGGACCATGCCCCAGACCCTGGGCCACGCTGCCGCCGCAGAGCAAATGAATCATGGCTTGCTCTGTGAGGTTGCAGGTTATTGAGGCTGCAGGTTGCATTGCGAGTGTGCAAGACATCATCAACAATTCAACTAAGATTGCGTAGGTGTTGCTCTGTGGCCTCTGGGATTCTCTGCCGGTTTGGGGTTCAGGGTTCGTACATATTTTGACCAGAAAACACACTCCAAACACCGCTGCCACCGATGCAGCGTCCGAGGTGTTTGGGCTTTAGGAGAACTCTTATGAATGACAAGAACACTAAAGAACAGCCATTTACCGCGTCAGCGTCAAAACTTTTGGGATTTTATGTTTTCCCAGTACTTTTCCAGGTCTGGAAATTGCAATTTTCTGATTCCATGACTTTTCCAGGTTTTTCATGACCGTGCGAACCCTGGGGGTTCAAGTGCTTTGGGCTCGGCATGTTCTTGCGGCTGTGGGGTGTGCGGCTGCTGGGCTCCTGGGTGGCTACGGAGCCTTTCTGCTGCTCGGAGGCACTAAGATAAGTTTGTGCTCCAGCATTAATTGGGGAACAATTCTGTGCACACATCGGTTTCTCTTTTCTTCTTCTTTATTGCTATACAGTAGTTGTTCCAGGAAGAGGCCATGTGCCGTAATTGTTGATTGTCGATTAAATTATGTTGTTTTTAATGAATGTTTTGTTTCTATGTTTCACTTGAGGTGATTTTCCCCTTCTTGGAGAAGCAATGATGATGAGTTGATTAGTTGATCAAAACAAGTAAGGTTGTCCTCTGAAGAGGGGGACCGGTGGCGGACACAAATGTATAACAGAAATCCTGTGCTCTCGTCATTCCACAGGTCATCCAATGGACAGAGTTGTAAGTGGTTCTAGATGAAAAGATTTGCATTGCAGGTGGAATTGGAACTCCACTTGCAGATTAACTCTTGGATGCAATGGAATGGTGTATGCCCAGCCTTCTGACAGCACAGGTTAAAAAATACAAATGAAAATAATTAAACAATATAAAACAGTAGTTTATTTCCAGTTTGTCCCGAATGATTAGCTGTATCAAACGTGCGATAATAAGGAAAAACACATCTATTATGTTCATGACCAGGTGCATAAAAGCCTACGTAAATATTGGCACTTGCTGCAGGAGATGGCATCCAGCCTTCCTCATTGTCGCCTGCCCGGGGTCGGGTCTCCGGCTTTTACAGTATCCTGTTTTCCACCTCCACTCCATGGAAAGAAAGGCCCCCGTCTATATATCTTTAAAATACACGGAAGAGTCGAACAATGAACAAGACAAGACCGCCCTCGCAATGTACCGTGTTAAAGAAAAACAATGAGGCGGAGTCAGGTTTAGCACCATTCAGGCGCTGGAGACAAAGTGCTGATTGAAAGTAAAACCTAAACCCAAATTCTAATGTCTCTCACATGAAAGCCTGCAGGGTCTTCCAGTCCTGGCGACGGTGTGTTAACAGTTCGTCCTTGGAAAACGTGCGGCCCCGCTGGGGGAGAATAGAGCAGCTAACACCTGATCGGGTTACTCCCTTAACAACTCTGACATTTTATTTTATGCCTTTGCAGCTACATTAAAAATAGTATGGCAAGGGGCATCACATCAAAAACCAGGGCTAAGAGCACATCAAGAAATATTGTATGCAGAATATTGTTTGAGACGTACACACTTTCCAAAATACGTAATAAGACATAATTTGAAAATAATAGTGTACTCCATATGAGTAGAAATGTAATACCAGTTGGATAAGATTTCTAACTCTCCTCCCGCACTTTGTTGGCCTGTATAGGGTGAAATCAGGCGTGATTAATTACTCACCCTCGGGTGACGAAATGTGAACCACGAGGCACTAGTGCCTTGCAAAGGATAAAACTTGGCTTATATTATTAAGATATAATTAAGCCTTTTTCAAGGTTCTTTGCAGAGGATGCTGAGAAAAGGTTAGGTAGAAACCCAATAGGTTATAAGGATATCCTATTGCGTAATGTCCTTATCCTGGATTTCCTCCTGCTCAATAAATCGTTAAAATGTTATCTTATCTTTTGTCTCAGACAAACCCAATTATAATCACATCATAAAGATATGTGGAAGGAGTATATTTTGACATTTGCGGACCACACCAGCAGTACTAACAACATGGAAAAAGTCTTCTCCCCAACCACACCAGCAAAACAAATGGTTATAGATGATAGAACAATCAGCCTTGATTGAGCAATTTCAAAGAGTTTGACAGAAGCATTACAAATGTGATTAGCTATGGAAATTGGGGTAAATGGTTCCAGATCCAGACAAAACCAGACAAAACCAGTTTCCATGGGAAACCAGCTCTAAACCTGCAGTAAAAGTGGGCGCTCGGCCTCATCCAGGTGCTACACCCCGTGTGCGGGAAGGTCAAAGTGTGTGGAAAACATTCCAGAGAAACCTCTGAAGAAAATGGGCGGTGTGCGTTGTGTTGTGCATGTAAGGACCCAACCCAAGTCTCTCTCTCAAAGATAGAATAGTTTAAAATGATGCGTAGGTGATTTCAACAGATCTTCTCAGAGAATGTTCTGGTCTCAGGAATGAGCTCCAAACATAAACTCAATTTGAGCGTCCATGCGTGACAGTCAAACACAAGTCTCCAGCCCAGAGTAAAGATGACCCTTTTTCCGGGAATGAAATCCAAAATAATACACCACCACACAAGGAAAACCTTCAATGCAAGGTCTGAGAATAAACTCAGGTCTGAAAATAAACTCGAGAGCTAAACCTGTCACACTTTGAGTCCAACGCCAGGAAGTATGTTGTGGTCAGTGTGTGCATGTGGTAGGTTGGAGTGTGTATATATGTTCTATGTCTTAATAATAGCTCTCTTTTCTGCCTGTGTACTATATTTGTAACACTTTGCGCACAATATATGATATAATTTTGCTAAATAATGAATTGGCGTCACTTTTTAACAACAACGTTAATCTATCATTAACAAGATTCAATCATCTGCATAATGACATTCATGTGTCAAACCAATGTGAAGCAGCATTACCATAGTCTGCCAAACTGACTAATTCACAAATGTACAATAACTGTAAGAAATGAATAGTTTCTTACATTGTAAATGCTTTCTTATGATGCTCAGACTTTGAAGTAAGTCAATCACAGCGCATGTGTCACATGGTGTCAGGTGAGCCGCAGCATTCTTCTTACCAGGACAGAATGGAAGAGACACTTACCTGAAAACAAAGAAAGAAAAAGAGAAAAGGACATCAGTGAACGAGTTCACAAACATTATTTGTTGTTTTGCTTTCAAAAGACCATTCACCAATATGTTCTGCCGCGAATAGATCTTTGATCCTCGCAAAGGCATTTTCCAGCCCCTCGTTGGATCCCTTTTCATCCAGAAAAAAAATAAATATCACTGTCACGCTTTGACAATGGCAGGGATTGTCCAGTTGCCAATATGACCAAAAACCTGCTAATATCGCCATCTACTGGCCAAAGAGAGCAGGAGTTTCTAGTTTGGAGGAAGTTCTGCGCTGAATGTCTCAGATCCTCGTGATTGTCACTGAATGCTTTAGTTGCTGTAGGCTCTCTTCATATTATCAATTATGTACTGAAACACTTTGACATTTAAAATATCTTTATCTTTACATAATATATAGATATGATAGATATAGTCCTACAACATTATACGGTACATACTATACCAATATATTTACGAGTACTATCATTGCACATGAACTGTTCAGGGATTGATAAATTGTTATCTTAATTGAAAAGCTAAAATTTCTCAAAACAATTGGACCAGGTCTCTCTAATCTCAATGCGACCACCCGGTGAAATGAAGGTTGAATAACATATGAACCCGAATATTTCATGTGTCACTTTGTCCCATCTCCTCGGCTGAAACTATTTTGGTTGAACTTCAGCAGCTGGGGCGGGGTCCCTCGCACCGACCACCCACACGGCTCGGCACCGCAACACAACACTGTTTTTCTTCCACATGACTGATCTACGGGAGTGTTAATCATGGTGCGTACCACGTTACTACCGTTTCTGTCGGGAAGCCCACACTCCGGTAAATCATCCCCCTCATGGCAAGCAGTCGACAACAACACCTCGCGCTAAAACTGGACCAAACATTTCATATGACTTTCAACAGCTGACAGATATTGCTTAAGTGGAAATTGTAGATGATAGCAATCAGAGTTATTTATTGAGGATGTGACTCTTCAGTCACAAGTGTGAAGACTTACCACCCGGGCACTAACACTGGTGAACCATTAAATAAGAAATATTAAAGATAAATATTGAACACAGCACAGCAGAGTGTGGGAGGAAGGCCCGCCGTCCTCCTCTGAGACATTCCATGCTTTCATTTCCTGGATGTGCAATGCAATGTTGCATGGGAGACAAATAATACAAAGTGTACCAAAGGTAGAATAATAAGGGCTGGAGCACCAAAACAACAGGACTGATACCTTAACATTCATACCAGTTCCCAAACAATACATTCTTTGAACAATATATATATATATATTGATATATATATATATATATATATAAATATATTTTTATTTTTTATATATAAAAATATATACTTGAAAAATCTTTATAATATATTATGAAAAATTAAAAATACAAAAAATAAATAAATAAAATAAAAATAAAAATAAACAATTTATATATATATATATGTTTTTCGGTATATCAATCCTCTTACTAGAAATACAGAGTTAAATATAATTTACTGGTTTAAAATAAAAACAATGCTGCTTACCTACCTTTTTCAATTAAAAATAAAATGATACGACCACATATACTCATACTGTACAAACCTTTGGTTGTGTTATGCTCACTGATTAAGAAATTAACAAACTAATAATAAACTAATTCAATATTGAATGCCGTTGATATGCAAATCCATCGACACGATATAATGATAATGACAATTTGGATACTCAACCTTAAGAACAACAATACATGCTACCGTACAGTTAACAGCCCAGGATTAAACATGCACTATTTTTAGTATAATATATCAATCAATATAAGATGAGGAAATTGAGGTGTTTGCCAAACTCAGGAAAGGAATGTTAGTAATGATTAATTATAACAATAATTAATTATAACAATAATACTATGTTAATAGTACTAATGGAAATTATAACAATAGTAGTGGTAATAATGGTAACACTACTAATAACAATACATAATAACTGAAAAATGAAATAATTTAATGTAAGGGGAGCTAAGAGAATGTTCAATGTTCTGTAGATGAGCAGAGCGGAGGAATGGACCAAGTATTCCCCTGAACCGGGCCATCGATTGCCATTCTTGGACTGTATGCAGTATCTTAAAGGAACCAATTGGTGCTTGCTGGGATACTAATCCACTGCCACTAGGGAGCAGTGTGTGCAGTCTGCCCATCATGCCTCCATATCCAGCAGGATACAGGCTCCAAAGTGTGTCTCCCCACTGCTTTGCTCCTGGGAACTGAGCCCAGTGCCAGAAAGACCCGCCAGGACGGACACACGCTTCTTTCTACTCCGTGGGG
>OMKR01104478.1:0-41874 GCA_900302355.1 Cyttopsis rosea | reverse complement strand
TCCACGGCAACTGCTCTGCCCGGGGGCCCAAGTTGCTCAAAACCCCCATCACCCTTCTTGCTTGATAAGAGAAAAAAAGCCGCAGGAAATACCCCGACGGGTGGACCACCGGGGAGGTCAACTCCTTTAACAAAAAGGAGACAAAAAAAACAGGCTAGCTTCAGCGGGAAGTGAGGCACATCCCTTCCCCCCTCGGCTATTGGTGCCCACATCCTGGCACGCGCCACGTATTCATATCGATCCCCCCACATGAAACCAAAGACCAGACGTGTGAGGGGCGTCTGCAGGCCTGGCGGCAGCGCGAAGACATATGCCAGGTACAGGAGCGATGGCAGCACGCCAACCTTCAAAACCAGAACTTTCCCCACAAGGGTCAACCGCCTGGCTTTCCAGAGGTTGACCTTTTTACGGACCTTAGCGATCCGCGTGAGCCAATTCGCCGTGGTGCTGTGGGCCACCCCAAAGTCAATGCCCAGCAACCGCAGGGGCCCCTCGCAAAGCGACAAGCCCCCTGGGACATCGGTCCTTCCTTTCCACCGACCACAAAACTTGACTGCGGACATGGCGAGATTCAACTCCCCGCCCGATACTCGCCCGAACTCCTGAAAGATCTCCAGGGATCGAACCAGGCACGCGTCACTGTCCAGCAGCAGAGTGGTGTCATTACCATACTGGGACAGCTTGACCCTCTGTCCCCCTTGCCCGGTAACAGCATCCCTCTTACACCGGGGTCAGCCCGAATGGCGGCCGCCAAAAGCTCCATGTAAATGATGTAAAGCAATGGAGAGAGCGGACACCCCCGTCTCACCCCTGCGTGCAAGGCGAAAAACTCTCCCAGGTGGCCATTGACCCGAACCGCACTCTCCGCACTACTTCCTGTCCAACTACTTAGTTTTAGGTACAAGCTTAGAGATGGTTATGGTGTCGTCCATCTTGTCCATGTGTCCTAGAAATGCGGTCCTGGTTATCTTGGCTGTCACGAAAACTAGGGTCCTAGGACTGTGGTCCTGACACTGCAGCCTCCTCTGATGCAGGAACATGCTATAGGAGCAGTCACCGCTGCTCAGCAGCATCCCCTGCTGCCACCGAGTGTACAATTCAAGACAGGAATCCAGCTGTTGGAGACTTCTATTCCCATGGTGTGTTTTCCTAATTGGCTGTAAACATCTTAAATACCATGATTTGTCCCCCTTCCAAATATCTTAATTGAGCCCCTGGTTTGGGGTTGTTCACAGAACAAGTGCTCTGCACTTCTGAAAACAGACTGAACAACTGTTCTGCTTTGTGCAAATACATAAACATGGAATTGAATGCGATATCAAATGTTTTTATTTGAAATATTTATTTGGAGTATTTTTGTTAAATACTTAAAGCAAATCTAATTGAAACAGTTGAAGAGGCGCTCCCTCATAAAAGTGGTGACAACAAGTCCAAATAAAATCTGTGAAACCAATTATGAATTTTAACTTTAGTTTCCATTAGAAAACCTCCATTGGCCGCAACAGCGAAAAGTGACCTAAAAGAAAATGTGGATAACATGTAGACAGCCGAGATGACCAGATGGCTTTAACTTGCGCAAAAAAATATTGTCAGATGGAAGATAAAAAGGGGGAAAAATAGGTAGAATTTAAAAATTTTCTAGGATGCCAGAGTCATTGTGAATCGGAAGAGGAATCTTTGACGTCTGTGCTTTCTGTGGCCTCGCTGACTTCGCTCAGCTCCTTGCTCTCTCCACCGCTGTCTCTCTCTCCTTCAATCTCCTGGTCACCGGCTCCGGTGAGGCTCTGGGCAGACGGTGCCTCCTGACCCACAACACGCATTCCAGGCTTTCTCAACTGTGGGACCCGTAGACAGCAAACACACACATATCTAATTAGCAACTGAGCATGAGAGCTCAACACGGCTGCACAGAGTTAAATTACCCCCGAGACGACATTAGAAAGCTGGAGAGAAACCGTGCCAATGACCTGTTATGACCGGGCATTAAAATGCATCTCAGGTGATCCGAACACAAGCAGACAAGCTGCAAATCCAGTCGTAAACACACCTCATTGGACTCATTGAGAATCTGATGACCAAAATAACATTCAGAGGTGCTTGGGGATGCAGGTAACCACACTGTTAGTGTAGTGTGTGAGCGTAAGCGTCTATGACCACATTAAACGACTGCATTCACCATTTCGTTTAGTGGGCTTATATGTTCATTCATAAAAATAAAAAAATAAAAATATAAAACATGATGCAACTTCATTCACATCAACAACAATGGTTAAACTAGATGTAAAGAATAGTACCTGTTGCTCATGGAAATTGCTTGATTTCTGACTGTGAGGAAAATGTTTATGGCATAAAGTTATTTGGTATAAATGCAAAACAAATAAAACACCTTAAATAGGTTAACAGGAAAAACACATTAATGCCAGCTGGGACTGCGATCAGTCTCGGGCACAATCTGAATATACAAGATGCTGTGTTCATCAACAGGATGAACCTCATTCAGATGGTACGGTGAATAAAACCATTAAAAGTCACCTCATCAACCATGTGAGCCAAGTCTCTCTTCATGGCATAGGCATCCTCCCCATCTGCATAATATTTAGGCTCTACTTCACTTATTCTGTTGAAGAAAAGGGGAGATTGTCAATAAGAGGGTTCCTTAATATAATAAATATTTTACATATGGTATGGCTGTGAGAAATGCTTAGTACGTACTGGAATTTCAGTGTGTTTGAATACAGGTGCAAGGCAGCTCGGTTGCTATGGTTGGAAGGATAGGAGAAGGATTAGTTATTTGTGACAACATTGACATATAATAAGGCTTATGAAAGCAAAAGGGTGTGAAATAACAAATAATAAGATACTGTGGGTATGTAGAAAAAAAACCCCAGTGACAGTAACTCATACCATGACAAGTAAAAGCCGCAAATACCTTTTGCGTACATGGAGAGACACATATTTTGCATTGAAGTTTTCTATCATAGCCCTGCTGGCTTGGTCCATCAGCTTCTGAGCCAGGCCCAGGCGTCGATGGGAGCGCTTCACGGCCTGAAGAACACAGAAAGGAACAGTCATTACTAAGGAGAAGTCCGTCACCAAGTCAGGAGCTATGACCTGGTGACAGCACGAGGAAGTTGTGTCTTGTGAAATGCAGTCTCACCAGTGACGTGATGTGGCCATGAGGTACATCATCTGGGTCCTCCTCCCTGTCAGGAGTTTGTAAGATAAATCCATCAGACAAGAAAATACAATATGCAGAAAAATGTAAATTCCCAGACACGCGATAAATACTCACATCTTAGCCAACACATATCCCACTATTTTGCCATTCTCGTCTTCTGCGATATAGGAGAGCTGCAACGTTAACATCAACCAAGGGTGAAACTTTGGAATTTGACATGTTTGAAAAGATGCTTGAAAAAAACATTTATCCTGTGAGTGTAATTATATTTGAAAATGTACATATACACTTTATTCATCCCCGGGGGGAAATTGAGGTATCAGAAACACACCAGATCAAACAGCTAATCACAGTGAATACAAATACTATAAGGTAATAAGACAAATACAATTTTAAAACATAATGGCCCTATAGAGAATGTGAAGTTTGACGGGTGGACTCCGGTCGCCATTTTGGGAGGAGCGCTTCCATTCAACTGCATAGCGAAACGGCTAAAATATACGACATGCACAAAAATGGAGAGCGGGAGGGAGAGAAAGAAGGGTCGGGGGATTCACGCAAGGTGGTCGCGAGGTTCTCTGTGGGTTTTCCACCGAACAACGCTTCCGAGACGTCGTTTAACTCAAAACATTCGCCGAGCGACATTCACAGTCGATGCCACCGATCCTCTCAATATGGCGGCTCGCTCCAGCAATGTGATGTCAGATTCACATTCTCCATACTAAAAGTAAATAAAGTTAATACAACATAATATACAATAAAACAGAAATACAAAAATCTGTCAAACATTCAATGTATGTATTGACAATTTGTAAATCAGTAAACTGTGTGTTTATAAGCAGAGAGGATTTGAAAAACATATTATAGTTTGTAGAAGAACATTGATTGACCTGAGGCCAAGACAGTCCATGGTAGAAGTAGTATTTCATCTGGTAGTTTTCTGGAAGACACAGCAGATTGCAGTGCTGCATGTTCATGAGATCCTCCGGCTGCGGGACAAGAAAACACACCAAATTAAAAGAAATCGAAGGACTGACGTGACGCGTACGCTCCTTCACACACTGTCAACAAGAGTCCTGAACGCATGCCGGCCCTCTCGGCTACAAGCTAAGCTAAGCTAAAATAGGCTAGGCTAAGCTAAACTAGCTCGACTGTGAGACAACTGCGCTGGACGGAAAACGTACCCTCGCGTTTCGTATGTTCATGTTGTCCCGGGTGGTTTGGCGTCGTGGCGGTGAAACGGCGAATCAAATAGAGCACAACGAGCCAAAAAGCATAATACTGCCAGAGACGGTTGGAGCTACACGGTCTGCCCGGCGAGCGGAGTCGCTTTGCTAGCAGACAGAGCGCCTCCTCAAGCTAACCGCAACCACAAAAATCAATCCCGCTCTGTTTTTTTGCTGGAATTTCACAATAAAAGTTTGATCGCTGTGATTTTTAGAATCTCGTTGCGGCGGACGAAGGGGTTCCGGGAGGCATTTACTTTGAAGTAAATTTCGCATTAGCGCGAAGCCGGAAGCTTCGTGTGAAAACGGCCGCTATTGACGGAGCAGCACGCACGCCGCCGCCGCCGCTACCGGCTTCACCGGAAATAGACCGTTTCCGCTGGCCTTTTGTTCATGATGTCGCAGTAAAAGTTGGACGCGATTTGTAAAATTCGCTCTCACACACACACGCCGCCCCACTTCCTGGAGGCTTTTACTTTGAAACAAACTTCCCGTCGTCGCAAAGCCGGCAGTTGTTTGTTTTGAATGATTAGTTTCACTCATTTCTATAAAATAAAAGCCTGATTGAGCCTTTTTTTGGAAGCACGTTTCCGTCACATAAAAAAAAAAGTTTGCTTAATTGCGCCTTTATTTCTCGGAATTCTGACTTTATTTCCTGAATTACGAGGGGGAAAAAAGGTCTGAATTAAGCAAACCTGTTTAACGTGGCGGGACGGGCTTCCACGGGTGTCCTCATTTCTGCGTCTTCATTCATTAATACGAATATAAGACTAATAAACTACTGTGCTCTACTGACCTGTAAACATCATTTCGACATTGAATGTGTTGTGAATAGTGTATAATTTGTACCAACGTTTGTAATGCAGTTTATAACCGTGTTTTTGTTGTCAATCTATTAAAGAGCAAAATGGTGTGTTTGTTTATTGCTGTTTATTATTTGTCTTTTCCAAATAAAGACAATGTTTGCAAGTAAAAAAAACCACACATTGCTCAAATCTTCAACTTTTATGACTAATCATAAACCATAAAATCTATCTATCTATCTATCTATCTATCTATCTATCTATCTATCTTATTAAACATATTTAAATATAGAATGTGATGAATGAATATATATATATGAATTTGCAAGTCACCTGTCCAGCCATCCAATCAGGAAGCATCATGCACCGGGAGGGCGTGACGTCAGGACGCTGGTGCGTGTTTTTACTTTTAACACCTGTATCATCACACATGACTGGAAAATGTGTTTCGAGGGGATTTCAACCGTGTTGTCCATTTAACACGAAGGCCGCACTGGAGGAGAACGGTCGAGCTCCAGGCAGGTAGGTAGGGGAATAACAACACATAGACCAATAGGTTACAGGCCAGACAATGTGATCAAACGACATCAATGGGTTATTCGCGGTGGGAGAAGACCGACAGCGTTGACGGACATTGACACACGTAGGATGGACACAGGTGTGACGTTCGAGTCCAGTTTATGGGTCGGGAAAAAACGACAACGGGCGGTCCTCACCGGGTGGTTCTTCAACTGGACCGAAGTGGACAAGAAGGATCGCGAAAAGAAAACCAGTAAGTCACAGCAGAAATCATTGGTGGATCATTGACATTTATTTTTAAGTAAAAATATCTAAGTACTTGCTCTTAAATGTACTTAAAGTATTAAAAGTAAAAGTACTTGTCATATCCAGGGCCCTGATAATAATAATCTCCGATACAACATAAAGTGCCTACTTTTTTTCTGCAGTGCTCATGCACATCCTGATTACAACCACAGTAATAAATAGTATATGTAGTGTCATAGTAATTCACAATATGTACAAATAAAAATATGAATCCAGGTTAAAAGAACAAAGAAAAGTAAAGTAACGCAACTGTGATAGAAATGTAGTCCATTAAAATGTATGAAATGTCGTGGAATATACTTGAAAAATGCACCTACCTAAAGTACTTGTACTTTATTACTTTCCACCGCTGCCAGTAATATGGCATTATGCTCATGGAATTCATAAAGTTGATGTGCTACTAAACCCCGCAATCTGTCCAGAGGTATCAGTGTGATCTCTATTTAAGTAAAAGCAGATTCAATATTCACCATCGGGGACACTGACCGCGATATTAGCATTGTATAATTTCCTTTTTCGTAGACACATCGGTTTCAGGGAGGAGCCGCGTCCCAATTAATCGCCGCGAGGAAAGGTGAAGAACAAGTTTAACTGCACAAACGCGAAACACAACTCCCGCTGCGGTGTTGACTCAAAATAAAGAAAGCACATGGGGACGCACATGCAGCCAGTGGAAAACAACCCGGTGATGAAAACTGTCTCCGATCATTGTGGAGAGCGTCACGCCGATGCCACCGATACAGTCAGGAAATTTGAGTCACTGTTCCGTCTGCTGCCCGCAGATTAGATCAGAATCGATTTCCAGGTGATCCATCCTTGGGATTGAACCTCCTTACCGTCTGCATAATATATAGCACACTGCCACGTCCCAGCCTGTCTTCAAAGTGCGATAAGAGACTAAAATGGAGACGCGTTGGCCTGCGTAGTGATGCCTCCTCTGTGGTTGCAGTTTCAGTGCCCGTGTCAGAGGTGATTGGAGTGGAGGAGGGTCAAGTCCAGGTGCTGCCTCACAAGTCGACGGAAGACTCGGACAAAGACTTCACAGGTAGATATCAAGTGTCGCCAAGCCAAGGCTGCATGCAACTCTACACCAAACAATAATACAGCCTTAAAGATTGCTCAGGCAACAGACCCCATGTTTTGTTTGATATTTACATCCTAAAGGGATGAGGGCAGGAACAACATACGTATGGCAATAGATAATATATACAGTACATGTGTCATATATAATACATTTTATTAATCTATCTATCTATCTATCTATCTATCTATCTATCTATCTATCTATCTATCTATCTATCTATCTATCTATCTATCTATCTATCTATCTATCTAGTTTTCTACGTGAGGCGCAGCAGCAGCGGGGGTTCTTATGGGTTGCTATGGCGACTGGGTCGGACCCAGTTCAGCTCCCCGAGTCGGGTCCTCAGAGACCAGTGGACGAGACACTTAAGAACTGCCCTCAAAACTCACGGTAGATTATTGGGTCAAGATTGCTGGGCCAATGCTACACTATGTGATCTATTTTGGTGTGTGTGTGTGTGTGGGTGTGGGTGTGGGTGTGGGTGTGGGTGTGCGTGCATGTTTGGGTGCACGCACGCACACATACAGTAGCGACGTTATTGCTATGGTTTTATTTTTGCAAACAGTAATGATGATGTGTCAGCGTGGGGAGGTCGGGGTGGGGTTGGATTGTGTTTGTTTTCTGTTTTGGTTTGTATAAAAATTTTTGCTTTGATAGATTTTTAATGTGTTAAAATAAGAAATAGAAATCAATTCCATTCCTTCAATAAAACATGGAGTCAATTTATATTTATTAATATTCACAGACCTGTATCGTCATAGCTATTGTTTAAAATCTTTATCCTGTGGTTATCCATCGTCTCCAGGCCCGTTACGACCACACAGGTTATTGGTTTTCATTAACCCGTTTGGAGGAAAAAGGAAAGGACGAACTATCTACCATTCTCTGGTGGCTCCTCTGTTTGAGCTGGCTGGCATCAGCTCTCATGTAGTAGGTAAGACGCTAAATTTATTTTATAAATTCAGAATTATATTAATTCAATTTCTGGACTAAATATCTGTTTATTGCGGTCCTATAGAATTGGTCATTTGAATTGGATTTGAAATTACTAATAAAATAAATGTACTACCTACAGTATAATTACAGTATGATTTCCATCATAAATTGTGAATTATTATTATTTTTTTTAGTAACTGAGCGGGCCAACCATGCCAGAGACCACCTACTGAAGAAAGACCTGACGGGCTTTGACGGGTAAGACACTGCATGTCAGCGTGACCATGTAAACACTGTGCTGTGAGAGGATTACAGCAGCTCAGCTCGCCGGGAGGTGATTTCATGACAGAATCTTTTGTGTTTGTTCACAACAGGGTGGTGTGTGTGGGCGGGGATGGAATGTTTAGCGAATTACTGCACGGTTTGATTGGTCGAACACAGCAAGAGGCGGGTCTCTCTGAGAGCGATCCCAATGTCACCCTGCGGCCCTGTCACCTCCATATTGGCATAATTCCTGCTGGTAATACAAGCCTCATTTCAGTGTTTGGAATCCCTAACAACATTCATGTTTCACGTTGGATCTAAAGGGTTCTGATATTGCACGGTGTCATCTCGTATCTGCAGGCTCCACAGACTGTGTGTGTTTTGCCACAGTGGGAGTAAATGACCCTGTTACTTCTGCTTTACACATTATCATTGGTGAGACACAGAAACCACTAATATAAATAAAATTGTCTGGAATGTACATTCAACATTTCTTGGTTCCGTACCGTAGTGTTTTCATATTACTAAGTGAGATTTGATCCTGCTCACTCCCATAATCGCTCGCAGGAGACTCGCAGCCTTTGGATGTGTGTTCCGTGCATCACCCCTCTACTGTGGTGCGCTACTCTGTGTCCCTGCTGGGATACGGCTTCTATGGCGACGTTCTGGCTGAGAGCGAGAGACATCGCTGGATGGGACCCCTCAGATACGACCTCTCAGGTGCAGTGTGCTGCCAGTCATGTTGATGATAAATAAGGTGGATTTATTCTGATACAACACGATTCTGGAGGTCACCTGCATAACCAAGATGTAGGTCACGGTAACACAATATTGGATATCGCTGTAGTAATCTTCACTACTTAATTCAACCCAAACAGCTTCCTTGATTGTGTTTTTATGACTTCAGGTTCTTATAAGTAAGAAATAAGTTAAATAAATTCACATTCTCAGCCTTTATCTGGTGATATCACCGATTTTGATGTGTATGCTGCCAGATGATTTTTTGCCTATTTTGCCAGAGATTTTAGGGCTGTGGCATCTAGCATCTTGCCTGGCAGCACTTTTAGGACAGTATTATAATATCTATATCTAATATTATAACATCTCTTATTACCTTTTAGTATTACTTTTTGTAACTAGTGATGCTGGCTTCGTTCCCGCCTCAAGCTCTTAACCCTCCTCCCTGTAGGTACCATGGTCTACCTGAGCAACCGCAGCTATGCAGGCATAGTTCAGTACATACCGGCAGACCCGCTGGTCTCCAGCCCCCGGGACAACACACGCTGCCTCTCAGGGTAAAACCTACAACAACACTGAAAAGAAAAAAAAACACACATGCAAAGACGACATACAAGACGATAACGATGATTTGAAGAAGAATAGCTTGAAGAGGTTCATCTAACTTTCACGCAAAATATTAGAATGATACTTGGTACTTCTATATAGTGTAGAGAGAGTTAAATTCCTCAACAGTTTCAGCATGCACTCTACGGACTGACCAACTATCCTTCAAGATTAAACAACACCCTCCAGGGCCGAAGGTCCCACTGCTGCCGACTTGGTGTCGGTTTGTGTCTCTGTTGCCACCTGCAACAGACACTCAGGTGTTGGGTGTACAGTACCTTAAGGAGCACAGGAACCATGCCAATGCAGGGGAACTCGATCTGAAAGAAAGGAGAGGCCGCGTCTTGTGTCATGAGAGGGCGGCTTTCTCTTTGCCTGGGGTTCTGTAGCTACCTCCGCTGTTAGAAAGTGGGATACTGATATGAATGTCATGGTCAAGTGTGTTTTTCCCACTATAAAGGATATAAATGAAATTTAAATATCTTTGTTCCTTTGTTCCTGTTTAGGTGCAGCGTGTGCTCTAGAAGCACAGAAAGACTGTTCCTCCACTCAACAGACTCTGACTCTGTGTACAGTTCCCACTTCAGCCAGTTCAGCAGTGACTCACAAGGCAGGCCCCTATCCTCCATATTATTAACTCGACAATAGCAACCACGATTGTGTTCAAAACAAGCTTTATGCAACATCTTGTTCTTTTCCAGGTGATTGGGTGAGTGTGGAGGGCAGGTTCAGGTCTGTGTCTCTCACCTGTATGTCCAGCTCCTGTCCCAAGAGTCCACTGGGCCTGTCGCCGTCTGCCCACCTGGCCGACGGGACGGGGGACCTCATTCTGGTGCGGGACACCCACCCACTGGGCTTCCTCAAGTTCCTCCACAGACATACCAGCAACCAGGACCAGGTAGGAGCTTGAAGGTCCTCTTTACACCCAAAAGGGCTTCACAAATCAATACATTATTTGACTGACCACCTCTTCTCCTTGCCATAGTTTGACCTGCCGTTCGTGGAGGTCCACCGGGTCAAAGCCTTTCGTTTCTTTCTCCCGCCCGGGGAAGAGGATGAAGAGAAGATGGAGATAGGGGAGGCAAGAGAGACAGATAACCCAGGGAGTCTATATGTGTCTGATGGTGAGACCAAGACTATGAATGGATCTCAGCAGCAGCTCACAGAATCCAGGGTGGAGAGCGGGATCACATCCACGAAGAAGAATTTCCTCTGCGGTCTGTGCTGTAGCAACACTCCGTCTATCTCAGTGTGGAACTGTGACGGAGAAATCCTTCCGTACACCGAGCTCCTCTGCAGGTGAGCGACCACTTGAAGTACCAAACACTGTCCTCCTACCATCATCTTTCATACTAAATATAAACTTTATATTCAACAGTAATGTGATCTTAATGTATCCACCCTTTTCTCAGTGTTGATGACTTTGTACGTTGTACATGTATTCACTATTATTCATTCTGCTCCTCAGGGTCCATGGTCAGTTGGTGCATCTATACGCGAGGGGCATTGAGGACAGAGCATCGATCCCAGATTGAAGAGAGATAATTCTTAACAGCTAATGGATAAAATTATTTATTGTGTGACCTCAATATTTATAAATGAGAATACTTTTAAGGGGGTGGTACGACATTTTGATTAAAACATCAACTGGATGTTAGATTTCAGGACACTGCAGTCTTTATTGGCCAAAGAATTCCTAATATGAAAGCCACTTTAATTGCTTTTAACATTGCAATAAGCAGACGGGTTTATTCTGTGTGTGTGTGTGTGTGTGTATTTTGTATACAATGCTGTTTCATGACACTTGCTGAATAATATACTTTTTACAAAAGTTTGATTATTTTTAACTGTACCATCTATCATTTTTATATCTAAATTATACTATTTTATGTGGATCTTCATGAGCTTTCCATGTGTATGTTACAATAACAAAGGCAACTGAACAAAAGTATTTTTTAATAATAAAATCTGAGCTCACAATGCTATATTGTGGTTGTCAAAGTTAACTACAAAAGTAAACGTTTAAATGGGACAATTTACAGCCTACGACTTCAACTATGTAATTTTAGAACATTGTGTGAAATATATTCATTTACATCAAACCTATATATTCACAAATTGCCATCACGAAAAAAAACCACATTCCTCCGCATCGAGGCAAGGAAACAAGTTTATTAACCAAGTTATTATATTGTATCACCAATTACAGTGACGCCAGCTACTCTGGTTTCCTCAGTCGGTGGAAATCCTCCAGCTAAGCCGTGTGTGTATCTGGGAGAGACAGGCAGGGGGTTTTTAAGAAAAAAAACGTCCATCAGGAAAAAGCCACCAGAGCCATGCATCTAAAAGGAAGAAGAGGGCTCAGGCTCGACTAAGTGGAAGTAACTTCACACAATGAAACAAGAGGAAAATAAAACGTAATATCTTTATTATACCTTTTGAATTATTAAGCAGTTTCTGTTCCATTTGGTCAGATTTAAGATGGAAAAAGTACCTACCTTTCTCTAGCGTGTTTTTGTTCATGACCCAATTCCCAGGTTTTTCTACGCTTTATCAGAACCAAGACTAGCTGGTATGAAGAGAGTCATTTATTGACTGAACATGAACAAGCAAACCTTGTATTTACTTAGTTACTTAGTATTATGATAAAGTAATGTTAAATAGAAATGCTAGCCTGGCACGGGATCATATTCATACATCAGTACTTATTGACACAGCATATACAGTAGGGGTTTTTGTGTGATATGAGCAAACAACAGATAATGCATAGATAATGTACAGTGGCAGTTATGAAGCAGTGGATTAAAAGAAACAAACAGTTACAGGCTCCATATAAAATATGATGTATTTTGCACTGTAAACTTTACAGGGAAACACGTTGTAGAAATCAAGTTCCAGCAGTGAATGTTATTTGTCATATCTTAAGATTAGGGCACAAGCGGTGGGCAGTGAAAATCAAACATTGCTGCGGCAGTGAACGATTGAAGTGGGCTTCGTTGTAAACATGCCTTTTAGTGGGTGTGCATGTTTGTTAGGAGCTGTGGGGCTTCACCCACTTGTATGTTCCCTCATAGCGAAATCCCTTCATCTGTAGAAGCTCGTCAGCCTCGTTTGGTCCGCGACTGACAGAAACGGGGGGTAAAGCAGAGTAAAGCAGTGAAAACAAACCATAGGCACTATATTCACATTTTAATGAACTGCGATATTGAACGGAGTTTGCAGTTAGCCAACACTACCTTCCATATGTGTAGGGGACAGGACGGGTTTTCTCTTCCTCGATGTGGTGCAGGAGTGGGGTGAAGATCCTCCAGGCCTCCCGCAATTCATCACTGCGACAGGGGGAAGAGTTTACATTTAGGAAAAAGCTGCGTCATTCCCAACACACATTGAGATTCCACAGCGAACGGTTCTACTACATACCTGCGGACAAAGTGCATCTGACTGCCACAGAAGACGTCAAGTATGAGCCTCTCATAGGCGTCTGGGAGTTTCACATCCTGGGGGGGAGGGGATGGAAAATATAGAAGAAACATATACAGTACATACTTATGCAGAGTTCTACATGTATGTACTATGGTTTAATGAAGAACCCACATCCTTTAACAAACAGGTTGTTCCCAGGTCCCATCGCTACCTTGTATCTGCTTCTGTAGGTGAGGTCCAGCTCAGTCTCCTCCGGGCTGAAGTAGACCCCCGGCTTCTTGGTCATCATCTTCAGGTAGATGGCCTCGTCCGGCTGCACCCGGACCACCAACTCGTTCCTCATGCAGCGTTCCCCGAAGATGTCCCCCGGCACGTCGGTGAACTGCAGACGCACCTCAGCCTTGCGCTCGTTCAGAGCCTTCCCACAGCGCAGGATGAAAGGAACTCCTGGTGGAAGGATTGTTCGGGTTGGCACGTTGTAGGATGACAAAATTAATAACAAATGAAGAGCGGAGAAAGGAGGGAAGCCCTCACCGTCCCATCGCTCGTTGCGGACATAGAGCACTGCGGTGGCAAAGGTCGGCGTGCAGGAGCCTTCGGGCACCGTGGGGTCGTCTAGGTAACCCAGCTTGGCTTCGCCCTCCCCCTCCGGGTCGCCTACATACTGACCCAGCACCACATCTGACATGGCTACAGGCTCCACACACTTCAACACCTTTACCTACAACACAGGACACCGTCAGAAGTGGGTTAGGGTTAGGCTTACCTTTACTTTAGAGAGCATAATAGTCAATTCAGTTTGGATTTTGCTTACCTTCTCATCCCTCACATCATCCGAACTGGTGGAAGCAGGTTTTTCCATGGCAACCAAAGACAGCATCTGTAGGAGATGGTTCTGCATCACGTCGCTAAATCACAAAGAGAACTGATTTTAAGGTGAAGAGAGATTCCCCTGTAGACTGATAATTCCTGCCAATGCTTCCTCAATCAACAGACTTTACAAGCTCACTTTTACCGAATTATACCAAAGTCATCAAAGTATCCTCCTCTGCCCTGAGTGCCAAAAGGCTCCTTGAAGGACAGAACCACACTTGCCACGCTGTTCCTGTTCCATATAGGCCCAAAAATGCGGTTTCCAAATCTGTAATTGCACACACACCATCAAATAGCAAAAAAACAATGATGGCAACAGTGAGCAGCATCAAAAAAAAGTCTAAAAGGTCTAAGATATTTATTTGAAATTTATTCTCTTTGAAAACTCTACAGTTTTGGTTTAAACTTCTTTACATTACCATATTGTTCAATGTACAGTAATGAAGCATTTTGTGTTCTTTATGTGTGCAAGATGTAAAATCCCAAGCATGGGCAAACTTCCTGGGTGAACAGATTGTGACTTGGGTTGGACACCAGTGAAACCCCAAACTCAAGAGATTGGTACCTGAGGACCATGAGGTTCTGGACCATCTCCTTGCCCAAGTAGTGGTCTATACGATAGATCTGGTTCTCTGTGAACAGGGAAGCCAGGTGCGCAGACAACTCCTGAGAGCTCTGGAGGTCACGGCCAAAAGGTTTCTCCACAATCACCCGGTTCCAGCCCCTGTTATGGAGAGACATGGCCGATTAAAAAGAATGCAAGCATCATTTCTTCGACACCCAGTCGACCTAGTCAGAGTGTGCGCACTTGCATGGGGTGTGGGGAGGGTTATCGACGGACACTGACTTGGGGCTCACACAGTTGGCTTGGATGTTGGCGCTGACGTGGTGATAGACAGTCGGTGGAAGAGCCAAGTAGAACAGTCTGTTGGCCTCGGTGCCCCCCGGCAGAGATGACAGATGGGCATTGAGTTGGGAGAAAGAGTCTCCCTCATCATACCTGCCACTGAGGTAGGAGTTCTTACTGAAGAAGGCAGAGAAGCACTCCCTCTCCCCGTCAGCAACCTGAGGGATGGATGCAAATAAAAAATATTACAGACTGTAATTAATAGCTTTATGTCATTTAAGATAGACATATATCTTAAACATTTTAAATATACATTCTAAATATACTAACATTTTAAATACAATGAGTATTACCTTCATATAAGGCAGAGATGCTCTCTTGATGTCCTCAATATTCAGCTTGGAGCGGGCAAAACCAACAAAGTACGTCTCCTCTGGGAGCAGACCATCTCTGAACAACCACCTAAAACGGAAGATGGAGCAATCAAGACAAAAGTGGTGAAAATATGTCAAAAGCAGTATTCTTGAGAAAAGTGTTGAGGGATCAGGGTTAAGGGAACCTTGAGACATCATCCAGCTTTGAATGGTGGAGGTAGAAGTACGCGCATCATCTGCTTAATTAAAACTAGAAAACCCTAAGAAAAGTAAGTATTGAATAATTGACATTTAAATACTCAAGCATCAAAAGTGAAAGTACTCGTTCTTTATCTTGACCTAATTTTGGGTACTATTCAGACTGTAATTTGTCCATTTATTGATTTGTCCTAATCCTTTACTCATGTCAGCAGGTGCAACCAAATTCCTTTTAGAAACAGATTAAATCACTTGCAGGGAAATCCGATTGAGTAAAAACGTGTGGGTGTTAAGTTACATTCGGTGGAATATAAAAACATAAATCTCCTCAAACAAAACCACCAAAATCCACCTCTGCAGTTGAATCACTCACCACAGCGTTGGGTAGATCTTCTTTTTTGCAAGATCTCCCTGTAAAGTAAACGGCAAAGGTCTCATCAACTTATCCTGATAGTGTTTTTCCTCTATCGATCAGTGTTTTGTGCATTCATGCCACCTGGGAGCAGAGTCCAAAGACCGAGGAACATGGAGTGATCTCAGGGAGTGTGGGGCAAGAGGAGGAGGAAATTTGTGTGCCAATGGGGTTTCAACACAAATGGAATGTTTGGTTTAACGAACAAAACTGGTGTGAAAGATAAAAAAAAATAGTCGTTGACTTATAAATGTCAATCTTTCAACCAATAAAAGTAAAGTGCAGACAACACAGCCGTCGGTCACTGGTCACCACCAACAGCAGTATTCTCTGCAGAATTAAACTTTATAGCTCTGGGTAAATGCTACAGAACTTCCCCCTCCTAATACTTCCTCTAATGTGAAATGCTTAACTATCATACAACCAGAACAGATGGAAGTCTAGACTGAGATGCTGGTGTCCTATAGGACTCCAGCCAATCTAAACAAAAAAACCATGAAACCTCAATATAAACGATTCCCACGGTCCCCCGTAGAAGTAAATTACACTGAAATTGCCACATTACCGGATAGTAAAATTTCAAATATAGGCCACTAAAACAGGTCTCTATCTTTCTGAATGAAGTGAACAAATTGTACTCACAGAGGCTCCAAGTATAATGAAGAGGTGTGTCCGAGAGTGGTAAGACGGCTCATCTCCATAGAGTTCCCTCCTAAGTTCTCCAAACACTTGGGAACGAGTGAATATCTCAGAGCTCATTTTCTATGCCGTTGTGCCTCACTGTCCCGTAGCAATGGTCCCTCTTTAGGCCTCTTGACATAAATTCGATGTGGAAACTTCATCTGTCATCGTTGCGTTGCAGAAAACACAAAGCAAGGCATTGCTGCCATCTATTGCTGCGATGGCAAAATGTCCCCACGTGAAGCATTTCTCACATTCTCAACTGAGTGTGCTGCTTTGGAGAACGGCTTTTCCTGCTTAACCAACAAACTTGCAAACTAGCACAAAAGATGTTTGTGTTAAGGCGGCGAGTTCCACATTCCATCAGAGCTGGTTGGACGACTTGGGAGGGGCTCTTGTCCACATGTCTACCTGAGATATCTTGAGGGCTACTCCAAACCACTCCTTGGACAAACAGTTTGGGCAAAGATTAACCTCTTTGGAAAAAACGGTCTGATTATTGTATAAATGACTTTCATCAGAACATGACCCTGGCGAGGCTTTGTGTCCACATGCAGGCTACAGAAAAACTCATTTTTGTAACTCCTAGGTATCTTTAGCATAAATTATATTAACACGTTGCAAATACCTTTATGTTTCCTGGCAAAACAAAAACACAATTACATTGACGCATCTTAAGTTTATAGTAAAAAAAAAAAAAAAAAAACGGTTTTGTGTGACTGACAATTTAAGCAACAAAAGATTAAATGATTTAGTTGAAGTTAGTTTGGAGATTTAATTAAAAAAAATATAGACACAATTCTCTTTGGCAAAACATTTTCATTGTCACCGCAGCACACAATTCCAACATTCATTGTCGATTAAAGAGGAAGCCATATAAAACAGTGATTTTAAAAGCTGGAATTGAAGAGGCACCGTGAGGTCAGAGTCTTCTCAGCTTCTCCAGCTGCTGCCACTCCTGGCTGTAAAGTCCACATGCTGCACCGCCTCATGTCTTTCCATCAGTCTTTACAGAGTTTCCATTATAAATAAATTGTTAAAATCAGTTAAAGGTCACCCTGAGATGCTCCACAGACAGTTTCCTGACATCATCCACTCCATCTTTGACATATCCACTCAGGACCGGCCCAAAGCTCCAAGTCTGAAGGGAGAGACGCGGGAAGGTCTATGATTGGGCAGAAAGGGAGGTCAACTGAACGCCCAGCGCTGGTAGGAGTTTGCAGCATCACAGGGATCCATCCGAAGCTGGCTCCCTTGGAGTTCTAAACACTTGCCACTGTCTGGGTTCTTCAGGAGCTGATCCTGAAGGACGAGAAAGGAAAAAAAGACATCAATATCGCACTAGCCATGGATAGGAAACCCAAAAAAAGACAAATAGTCTTTTCACCTTTGTAAGTTCCCACTCCTGTTGAGGTGCCAAACTGGTGCCCTTTCCTTTGCGCTGGCACAGTTCAAGCTTCACTTCCTCACGTTGGGGTGCAGCGTGGAGACAGAGCTGCTTCCCAATGTTGTGCCGAAGCTCTTTATGAGACGAATATTCAAAGTACTGGAGGAGACAAACAGTTGATCAGAGATCCAACTTCACTAAGAGTACATTCAATTATCTTAATTAAAAACAAAAATGTTGTATAAACTATGAACCACTGGTGTCATACTTGATTGCCTCCCATGTTGTGGCACTGGTACATAATCACAGGTTTTCCTCCTTGGTTGTTCTCCCCTGCATCCAAGCAGGTTTGAGATCCTGCATTCTTAATCTAGAAACACAGAACCACAACACTAAAATAAGACTTTTAGTCCCATCATTAACTGCATGGGAATTGTAGGGAGACAATGAACATTCTGACAATGAAAATGCAACTTACTGCTCCAAATTTATCAGGGGTCAAGTCTGGAATAAAGGCCTCTGGGTAGACTGTGTTGAGATACCAGGTGAAATTCTTACATTGCAGCTTCTCCCTCAGTTTGACTCGATCAGAGATGTCGCCATATTTGTGCTGCAAAGGGATATTTAAAGTTAGTCTTCCATCCAACATGAAGAACACTTTGCTGCAAGGTCTTTAACTCTGCATTCAACCCCCTTCTTCTAAATGTGAATTATGAGAGATATTTACTTCTGCCTACTTACGTCCTTAGCCATCGTGGCAGCATTCTTGTTGCGGCGGTAAAAGATGGTTTTGTAGTCATCCATCCAGACCTCGGCCAGCCGCACCTGGTTGCGAGTGATAACATCTGTGCCCTTGGGGAAGGTGTGGGGACTCTTTGTGCGGAAGACGTGGCCCACCACAGAGCAAGGAATAATCTCTAGTTGACCCCCACACTGCCATACCTGGGAATTACATTGAGGCAGCCATACTTTCACTATAATTTTGTTAAGATGTTTCCACAACCGCAAAGTCAATTGGGCTTAACTCGGCTTATCAAGCAATGAGACATAGGACTATTGAGAGTAGTACAAATTAAACAAACCCTAAATGACATCTCTACGTTCTCGCCACCCCAGATCTCCATTTTGTCGTCGTAAGTTCCGATGTGTTCAAAATACTTCTTGGAAATGGAGAAGAGGCCACCAGCAAAAGTAGGTGTCCTGAAAGTTCAAAAAGTTGAAATAAATGCACAAGCATCTGACATTGAAATCATGAATATTATGAGGCAAACGCACAGAGACAGTTTCCTGACATCATCTAGGCTACTCTTACTTGACAGGATAGGTTTCATCGAGGCGTTTCACTTTCTCATACTCGGGGATGGACTCCCAGCCGAAGGTCAGGCTCCAGTCAAAGTTGCCTCGGTTAAAAGCATGAGCGTTTGGCTGGCTGAACTGGAAAGTGTTCAGGTCAATGGTGGTGATTTCTGGACTGACCACAGCCGTGGGCTCCTCCACAATACGGGCCAATAGGGGCTCCAACCAGCCGTGGTAACACTCACCTACAGAGGCGGGAAGACCATGAGAGATCCCCTTTATGTTCGGCTCAGTACATACAGAAATTTAACACATTATAAAAAAAGAAACCAAGACACAATGTGACCCGACCTTATGTATGCCATGCTATGGCTGCTGCTGACAGCAGATGAAAACCAAAGCAAATGTTTTCAGGCAACAATTGTGGCCAGTATTCACACAGGGGAACCTTTAATGGACCTTTTTAACAGTGCACTTTAAACCTTAGAGAAGAGTTTGTGTGTGTGTATGTGTGTGTGTGTAGTGTTTTAGACTGTGTAAATTTCCTCACAGTGAGCATCCAGGAAGGTGAGCACGTCGCCCTGGGCTACACCTGCCCCCAGAAGCCTGGCAGTGATCAGGCCTTTCCTCTCCAGCTGCCGCACCACACGGACAATCTTCAGCTCATGTACAAATTCATCCAGCTGTTTCTTCAGGTGCTCTGACAGGAAATAAGAAAACCAGGCATGTGACTAAAACACAAACAAATGATATGAATGAAAACGAGTCAAATGTCAAACATTGGTGGAGGAGAAACGTATGGTTGACATGTGCCATGGTGCTGGAACCAGCTGCAGCACAAGGTCAAACTTCACACACTCATTTCTCTTGCTGATTTTGTTATTTTATAAAAACTCACTTAGGTGTGGGATCTGCACCTGTTTTACCAACTGAATTTGAACTGTTGGCCTAATAAAAATTTTAGATTTCCAATTGTACATCCTGAGTATGCATGTATGTAAACAGGTCTCCCTTGCTAAAGAGACCCTGATCTCAACAGGACTTTACTGGCATAAACTAATAAGAATAAATAAAATAATATACATCTCCCTAAAATGTCCTCAAATATGTCCCATATTTTAAATCCTTTTTGATGCAAGACAGACAATCATGCTGATAGTACAGCAACTAATTCAGTTTATTCTTATAGTATATTTGCAAAAAATACCATGTCTTCCATGTTACTGACATGCATTGCTATGCATGTCAGTAACAGTAAAATAGTTTAATATATACTTTAGTAAAATACAGACCTTGTCATAAACAACAATGAAGAGGCGGCAATTTATACATATACATATTTATATATAGTGGGTTCTTGAATTCCCTTTTAGGAACATTTTTGACCACGGTTTCTCATTGTGCTGCACGTACGAACCATGTGTTTGTAACTGGCAGCCAAGAGAGAAGTAACACCACAGTAAGGGCTATGCAAATGAGGTTTACTGCGCTTCATCATTTCACAAAGATAGAACTTCCTGTGCATGAAAAAAAGCTCTTTGTCAAGACTGTTTCCTCATTTGTCCATTGTCATTATACCCCTTTCATTCCTGTCAAACTCTACATACAGTAGATAGACAGTTTATTCACATGCTAGTGAGAAACAATCATGTGTGGGATATGCAGTATTACGATTCGGATATTCTCTCAAATTCAACAATGAAACAGCTTCTGGCTTGTTTGCTTTCTTTGTAACACCACACCTTAAATACAATAGCTACTAGCTATGGAATATACTACTGTACACGATAAGCACAGTAAAATAAAATAAAGAAAAATATATTTTAAATGAAACATCAGTTTCTGCTTCATATTTGATCAGTTTGCAAAACAAATGAAAGTGAACAGAAAAAAAAAAAAAACTATTCACAACACAGCGAGCACACAATAGCTATTCTCAAGTGGTAGTACTGTATATGGACTTAAGATCATGGTAAGGAAGATATAGAGTGGATGCATACAGTTAAATGTTCTACAAAACTTCAATTTCATTTCCAATGCACAATTCACTGTTAAGCATTGCATTGCAAGACATAAACTAACAGTAGCACAGCATAAAAGCCACTACCCTACAATCCACACAGAGGATCAGTTACCACCTAGTGCAAATATTTATAGTCTCAGGTAAACCTATCCAACAGCAGAATGTAACCCCCCTTCTGCCTCCTGAACACGGATTAACACGGAACTAAGGTGATGTTAATGTTGCTTAGGGATTTTGGTCCACTCCAATTACAGTTATTGCAGATTGTTTATTTTTTAGGCACATGGTGCGAGATCAGGCATTTCAGTGTGATCTCAACTTGTTTAATTTACCTTAACTGAGTCTGGCCATTCTCCCTCGCACACTGCATGTTTTGTTTATCACACCCTTCCCTGTAATCTCTAGAGAGTGTGGTGCGTGGAAATCCCAGGAGCGCAGCTGTTGCTTGGATCGAGTTGCGTGGATCGTGCATCTTGCCGATGTGGTCGAACAACAATGAAACCTCTTTACGATGTCCGCATCCTGATATTCAGGTGCAGTTACATGAGTCTGCGTTTGGAGGAACAGGTCGTTTGTGTACAAGCAGGTGTACCTAATAAAGTAGCCTCTGTGTGTATGTTTTGTCAATTGTAAATTCAACTTCAGAACCATTCAAAGAATACTTTTGGCCACTTTTTTTGCCAACTATGACAAGATCCCACATTTCCTCATCTCAGACAGGCCTTTGAGTTTTTTTTAAACCATCATTCCACATACGTGTGTATGGTTTTGTGTGTTTGTCTCACCTGCAGTACTGGCATCATCTACCAGGATGATCTCTGTGAGCAGGACGGCAGGTGAGGTGTGTAGGACGCTGTAGACTGTTCTAAGCAGAGTGGACCAGGCCTCGTTGTGGAAAACTATAATTACACTGGTGGTTGGAAGAGCGGGGCATCGACGGAACCTGCGCTCCACACACCTGGCCAAAGAAAACAAAAAATATAATTGCTGCTATTTGGAGGGAATCATGCATATAGAGAATTTAGCAAAGTAATCCTTGAAATGTAGATTTTTCTTTGGGTGTAGTTCTTACTCTGAAGACCTGGTGTCAGCCCCCAGACTTCGACTAAGTGAGATGCGGTCACTGGCAAACTGGTTGAAGCAGTGCTTGGTCATGCCTCGCTCCTTCTCCTCATTGTCTTCTTGGGTCATGTGGTCTTTCTGGAAAGCTTTACCGTCGGCCCCAGGACTCTTTGTGTCCTGTGGGGGCCTCTCCAGCGCAGGTCTGAGCTCCGTTCTGCTGTAGAATCCAGAGGGACAATTGGCGTCCTCTGTGTGCGGCTCGTGCACCTGCGGAGGCTGCGGAGCACCGATCTGGAATCCTAAATTGTTGACGGCCCCATTGACCATCGCAAGCACTTGGTCCTTCTTTACCACCAGGTCGTTGAACCACTTGTCCTGAGTGGGGGCAGAGCCCACGTCTCTCTGCAGAACCACCAGGACCACCAGGAACAGAGCTCCACCCAGGATGGCTAGCTTGATGGGGGAAATGCGGCGCCGCAGAAAGAGACGCATGTTGTCGATGGGGTGTAGCACTCAAAGCTGCTGGATTAAAACAGAAAGGTACAATTAAATGTCAATAGCCCAGTCCAGCCCAGTGACTGCTAGGGAAATGAATATGAAAGGTTGAAAGCCAGCGTCTCTGAACTCCACACAAGTGCCCTCATAATCCACAATCCTTACCAGTTATTCTTCCAGTAAAAAAAAGCATGCACGATAAATATCATCTGGTGTTTCCAACAAGTTTTAGACAAAACCTCCTTGTGCAAAGGACTCGCTCTTTAGATCGCGGACCCACAGGGGCAGGCGCAGGAAGGGCTGGGAGCAGGAACTGAACAAACAGAGCACATTCCCAACCAACACCTGAATCCACCTGCTTCAGCGACAGGGCCACGGGGGCTGGCGCGGACAAGGGCGCACACTGCCGAGTGACGCAGGACTCCTGCAAGGCTCAAGCACCTCCTCAAACATGGCTCCACGATGTGACACATCAGCAACTACCGCCAGTGGAATTGTGAATTATGAGTGGACTTCACCCGCCCCGGCTCCGTTTCCGCTTCCATTCATTCCTAGTGTCAGGGCAGCCTCCTTTATAACTGATTGAAGAAGACACAGATTTGCGATTCCACAGAGAAGAACAACAGTGGACTTAACTGAGGTTGATCAGATTTACCTCCAGCAGAGAGAACCAGATCAGCCAGTTTCGGGAATAGAGCTGCAATGGCTGCATTAGTCGATTAATCGCCAACTATTAAATTAATCGTCAACTATTTTGATAATCGATTAATAGTTTCTAGTCTTTTTTTTTTTTTTTTTTTTTTTTTTTTTCAGCTTCTTAAATGTGAATATCTTCTGGTTTCTTTAGTCCCGTGTGACAATAAAACTGACTATCTTTGGATTTGTGGACAAAACGAGGCATTTGAGGACGTCGCCTCGGGGCTTCGAGGGAACAGCGATTTTCAGCGTTTTTTGACATTTTATGGACCAAACAACGAATCGATGAATCGAGAAAATAATCGACAGATTCACCGATAACGAAAAAAGATCAACACATATCAGAGCAACACTCACAGGTACAGCTTCCGATGGAAATAGTTCCATTTCACAACGACTTACTTTCATTCATAAACAAACACAATAAGACTTGTAAACATTGACGCTACAGCCATAAACACCGTCTTGAGTCTTGAGTTGGAACCGAGTCACAGTAAAACCGAAAGAGGAAGAGAAAGTGTCCCAAATATGACAGTAAGAAGTTATAACGTGTAACCCAAAATTTTTTTAAAATATATATATATATATTATTATTTAAAATAAAAAAGAAGAAAAAGAAAAAAAACAGCCGAAAACGCACTCACGTCATTCCATCTGTTCCATTAAATCACACTGGCTTTCCACTCGCAGCGAGGAGGAGGAAGAGTGGAAGCACAGAGCCCTTCCTCGGATAGAGGAGTCCGGCTGTACCTTGAGCTCGGCCGGGGCTTTAAAACAACAACAAGTGGTGGTGGTCCGCTCCGGTCAGTTGTTTCCTTCCTCCTCCACTTCGGCCCAGTTTCTTCAGGATGGAGAGCGGCGGTGAAAGGGGATACACGCAGCGCGGCCTCCCGGCAGGTGCCGCGCGTTGGAATGATTACGCGCCGCACGCCGGAGTCACCCTGGTGGCGGGGTCCGCCGCGGAGCCCCGCAGCTCCGCGGCTTTAGTTCAGTATGTGGGAATTAAAATGCAGTTGTTTTTTTGTTTTTGTTTTTATCTTTTTTACTCAGATAACACGATATGTGGAAAATTATAATGCTATTGTGGAATAAAAAACGTTACGTTATCAGTTTAATATAGTCCCCTATAGGCTTCCTTAGTTTATTCTAGTAATTATTACTACTACCAATAATAATAATAATAATAATAAAAAAAAAAATTGGTTTTATTTATTTATTTATTTATAATGTATATAATATAATAATAATATAATAATATAATATAATATTTTATACATAAATTATATAGGGTTAGGGTTAGCTAACCCTATCCCTTTACCTAACCCTATAATTAGAATAATAAAACATATAATAATATAATAAAGTCTATTAGACAACAGCCTGATTATTTGTAATTATGGGTCCGGGTTTAGGGATGGGTTTGGTGTCAGTTAACTAAGTAACTGAGGATGGTCTTGGGTAAGAAAAACAATGGTGACTCATTAGACTTGTATGCAAAAGGTGAAAGCCCTGAAGTGTCTGGAAAAACAACCTTGCACTTTGCATAGAAGAACACCAAGCAAAACCATCATAGCACTATTTTGTTTTGCTTTAAATATGGAGCCTCTCTGAATTCTTTGTTTGTTTTAAGCAGGTGGAGATAGATTCACTGCTCAAAATGTACTGCGCCATACGTTGAATTCAAGTCTTAAACCGATGCACTGAAATGAAACGTGTGGCGTTGAGATTGACGTTTAATGTAGGAATAAAATATAATGCAAATGAAAAATTCCCTTGGATTTTGTCGGTAGAGGACCCTTTAGAATCAGACCCTTGGGAACCTTTCGATTCCAATGCAGTGCTTGGTATTTGGCCCACGACCCGGCATTACATTTCAGGTTCATACCTCCAAGGAAAACATTCTGGGCATCCCTGCTTTAAGTTATCCATCATTTCCTCATCATAAGGAGATTTCATAAGGCTTAATTAATGTTCAGCGTTGAGGGCTGTAAGTTAACATACTGCGTTGCCTCAACAGAAATGCATCATTCATGTTGAAGCAATTAGGTACTTCTGTATCACTGTCTTGAAACCGTAGACGGATTTGTTCAGAAATGGAGAAGCCTGTTCCAAAGGAGACGCTCTGGCCGTGTAGGGTTTCAGTGCTTCCTTTCTCAGGAGAAAATTGTGATTGCGGCCTTTTGACTTGACGTTTGCAGCATTAAGAAAAACGACCATTTCACTGATCGATTGAGCAGATATGACTGCCCGCTCGCTGTCTTTTTAATATCTTGACGTAATTCACTGAAATCCGTGAAACCACTTGCACGAAAATGAACAGCATGAACAAGATGAATCCAAATCAACCATTTATTGATTTTTCTATCCAAAATTAATCAGTCAAATCAACCAACATTCTATTCTTCAGTGTTACCAATCGCCTCTTGTAATGGAAATGGAACAAAATATTGATGATCTTGCAGTTTTAAAGACGGCGGGAGACGGACAGAAACAAGATGGGTGTCTTAAACTGAAAACAAAAAAAAAGGTCTGACTCAAACGACATGATACACCCCCATTTCCATTTCTGACGACAGTTAAATGAACACGGGTTGAGGATTATTAGCACTGAATTATCAGTAAATAAAATCAACTTCCGATTTCAGCAGACGGGTGTCAAATTCACAGTTTGACATCTCCTTTTACATACGGCCGTAACTCATCCCCTCCATCAACACCAGGGCCAGTGGCTCCTCTCGGCGATGTCACCAAGAAGATGGAAATCCAACACTGTGATACATACATTCATTCGATTATTCATTTCAAAATAACTATATTTTTGGGGGCGGCAAACCACCATGTGCCATATAACTTCAAGAAAATATCAAAATGCTGCTGTGGGATCGATCGTTTCAGTTTATCGGTGCGTAAAAGCACCCGGACGTTGGAACTGCGTAATATCAAGGCAATGCATGTGAACAGTAATATTCCTGCTTTACGACGTATTTCCCCCAAAACACTGTGCATCCTTTCTGTCAGGGCCCACCGGCTTATGTTTTACACTTTGTAACACACTCCCAAAATAAAAAAAACCTAGGCATTCAGTTGTTGGCGGAATGAAATCACTTAGAATCACAGTCCAACGCAAAAAAAGACGTAGCAGACATCAAAATAATCAACTAAGGTAATAAATCAGGAATGGACACACGCGACTCCAAAAGTATAATATAAAACACATCTTGCAGCGACCAGTTTGGCAAGAAAGCATTTGTCATACAGTATTGTAAAAACCTCACAGTGAAGAGTTATGCCCCTTTGATGATCGAGAACAGCATTCAGTTATGTATGTTCGTATTCACACACACACACACGCGCGCGCGCACACACACATCGATATATACAAACATAATCATATAAAACTTTTTGTAACAGTTAAAACTCCCACTCTCATACCGTGTGGTGCCAATGCGACAGTTTTTCCTTCATCTCAAAATTATTTTGGCTTGTACCAAAAATACATTTTACATGGCGCGAGTGCTTGATCACACCTGTCTGTCAGTGAACCGTTACACAGTCATATGTCTAAAATCTCGCTAATTATCATCTGAAAGAGTGAGTAAATGGAGGCTTTAGTTATAAAACTGAAATCCAAAGCAAGGGTGTTTTGTATGTGTGTGTGTGTGTGTGTGTGTGTGTGTGTGTGTGTGTTCCTCTTCACGAGTAGAAATAACAAACAAAATAGTTTGTCCCTATCAACGACAGTGACAGTACCTTGGCCTTTGTTGTAAAAAGTGAAAAAAAAAACCCCAAAAAAACAACAACACAACAACAACTGATGAATAAATAACTGAAGATTAAGCAATGCAGACATTTCCAACAGATCCAGACCAGAATCCTGGACATAATAATGACACGTCGAGCTAGACACGTGGTAGTGGGTTTCACAACATTTGTTCTTTGGTCATTTTCTTCCTTCAAATAATCCTTGCATATTTTCTTCATGTAATAGTCTTCTTTTTGTACAAGGTGATCACAGGAATCCATCCGTGGAAATAAATAAGGACTCCAGATGAACTTTTGTAATGTAGTACACGAGCAAAAAACAAAACAAAACAAAACAAAAAACACATAACCAGTCACTTCCTTTCTAAGGCAAGTGGTCGCCATGATCTTTCAAGCAGCTTTTAAAGAAAACACCTTCATATAAAGGACAAGCTTCCTATGTGTGTTGTGTGCATCGGGGAACATTGGGGCGGAGCGCGTCCCCGTCTTGGCCGTCCGCCGGCCCCAGTGTGTTCCCGCCATGCTTCAGTGCTCATCACAGAGCTGACCGCTCAGCCGCTCCCCCCCCTGTGTCCCTCTGGTCAGTGCGGCGAGAGTCGCGATGCTGGGTCGCCGGGCCTGTGCCGTTAACTGCCCTGGGGGCCGCTTGTGAGGAAGTAAGTGGTCATCTCCCCCTTCCCCTTTACCTTGACGACGCCCCGGCAGTCCAGCTGGTAGCCCCTGCTGACCAGCACGTGGTACAGGTCCGTGGTCACCTACGAGAGGACAAAAGACACTTGATACCCCGCCTGTAAGAGAGAGCCTGGAAGCTGACAGGAGCGTTGTCAACTGGACACTGTAAGCAGGATCGTAGTCTGAGGCTTGTAAGGTATAGAAAATGGCAATCAAACCACATTATATTTCATACAAAGTATAACCATTTAAGATGGTGTGAATAGGTATTCTGTGCTGCTATGGATGTTTTGAGTTGCAGTAACAGATCATGTCCAGCAGATGGTAGCATTGCTATTCTTCAACAACCAGTTTAGCTATTTACTGTAATATCTCAATAATTTAAAGATAATTACCAGTGTTGTCATTTATTAAGCATTGTTTTCAACTTTATGTAACCAACAAACTGTAGATTTAAATATTATGTTCCATGCTGTGACAGCTCAGTGCCATGACTTTTAACCCTGCTAAAGCACAGTATGATAGATGTGGCTCTCAATGTAATAATGACCAAAGTCATGTGATACTTTATTGAATTACTACTGTACTAGGAATTGTATTTGCACACAGCCGTCCTCCAGTGGGAGGTCAGAGCGCAGTGTCAGCTAGAAAGCAGCCTCTCTGGAGCTGGTAGATTCAGCATCTTGGTGAAGGGCAAATCACAAGGACAGATGCTGGTAACCATTTGCCATTCTGCTGCTCTCCAATGCTACCATTATTACTACAGCGAAGACTAGTTCTAGTAATAATAACGTTTAGATGTGTTTGAATGTCCCTTGTGTAAGTTCGTACAGCAGAAATACTGGTTTGGAGATTTCTCTATATCCTCAGTGTACGATAATTGTTAAGTCTCTGGAAAAAAGCGTTTCCCAAATGAAGTAATGCAATGTAATGTAATGAAAGTGCCAAAGCGGTATACCTGGATGTAGTCTGGTACTCCCGTGCTGTCCATTCGACTGGCCACGTTGACCGTGTTCCCCCAGATGTCATATTGGGGTTTCCTGGCCCCGATTACACCTGCCACAACTGGTCCCATGTTAAGCCCTGCAAACCAAGCACATGTCAGACTACAGACCCTTGCTGACCACTAGGGTGTCACAGCAGCATCCGCAGCTAGGCATGTTTACTCAACAAAAGTAACTATTATAGAAGCTTTTCAGACCAGTGTCTCCTCATGGTTTGATAACTATTACAAGCGCGGTATCCCCTCCACTCACCTATCTTCATCTGGAAGTTGTTGAAGGAGTGCTCGTTGATGTACTTCATCTGCTCCCTGAGCCTCATGGCGTAGTCGGCGAGGGCCAGGATGTGCGAACGCCCCTCTTTGTCGTAGGTGGAGTCGTTGAGGCCGGAGGCCGTCATGTAGGTGGAGCCAATGGTCTTGATCTTCTCCAACTGCCGGAATCTCTCCTCACTGATGATCTGGAGAGAGAAAGAGACAGAGAGAGAAAGAGAGAGAGAGAGAGAGAGAGAGAGAGAGAGAGATCATTAACAAAGTTATAGAGCAAGACTTAAAGGACCAGTGTGTAGAATTTAGTGGCATCTAGCGGAATGGACTTGGTAGAAATGGAATATAATATTCCCATGTATAAATTAGTGTATAATCCCATGAAAATAAGAATCGTGTTTTCGTTACCTTAGAATGAGCCGTTTATATCTACATATATCTACAGAACGGACAAACCAAACACTGGCTCTAGAGAGGGACGTTCACGTTTTTCGTGAGTTTCGCGACCACTATATCTTTCCTACACGCTTGGAAGGGGAGGGTGAAGGGAGGGGTATTCAGTTGGTTGCAATCTGTAACCTCACCACTAGATACCGCTAAATCTTACACACTGGTCCTTTAAGGCTAGAAGTACTTAAGGAGGGGGGCTGTTGTCATCATAAAAAATTTTAAGCCTGAAAAGCTGCACATTACTCAATTTCTTCAACACGCCGAGGCTGCTCTTAAACTTTCCAGTAGCCTTGCAGCGCTGCTTCAAGTGACTTGGGGGTTGCCAGGTACAAACCGCAATGCCTGAAAGGCCAGAACGTTACTCCCAACAAAACTCTTCAACTCTGCCAGCTGAACTGGCAACCCCACAGCACCAACGTGTTGATTTTCACAGCTGATAATAACTGCACCCAGCCAGTACTTCCTCTCTCCGCTTACCTCATCGAAGTCTGCGATGATCTCGTTGAGCAGCCTGAGACACTCCACTCCCTCGTTGTTGGCCTCCAGCTCCACGTAGAACTCTGAGAAGTTGCTGATGGAGGCAAACATGACGGCCACGCACTCGCAGGACTGGTAGTATAGCTCGTCGTTCCGCCGCTCCCGCGCCAGGAAGTGGGCGGCCACGTCTTTGGGAAGTATGTTGTGGAGAAGCCGCCGGTTGTAGGCCTGCAGCTCCTCCATCTCTTCCTTCTCCTCTGTAGCCTGGCGAAGGTGGTGGGGGGTTAGATTGATGGTTAAATTCCATTACGCTGCTGGAAATTGGTCCCTTAACCATCGTTGAGGTTGGCACAACGGAAACCATAATGGAGTATATGTGATGTCCTTATAATCCAAAATTCGGAACAAATATTGTACACATTACCAACTAATTAAATTCACCAGCATACCCTCAACTAAAGAAGGGAGTCAGTCGGTAAAGTTGTTTATTGGGAGAGACGTCCTGCATAAAAAAATGGGATGTTTTGTGAGGTTTTACCTGCAGCTTCCAGAGGAAGTCAAGGCGAGCGGTGGACTCCACCTGCTGGGCGTGCAGGTAGAGAGCCAGGACAAACACAGTGAGGATCACAGGGGTCATGACCTTCAGGGACACTTTAGTTACACGCTCCAGGCTTGGGGAAGAAAGGGAGAGATGCAAGTGTACAAAAAACGTACAAAACTCGAGCAAATATCAAGATTTATAAGCCAGTTCAAGAGGGACTTACCACAGCTCTCTTGTTTCATTGACGTAAGTATACCTGGAAAACAAATTGGCAAGAATTGTTGTCTTTGAAATGCATGGTTAAGACTGGAATTTCTATATTGACTAAAAAACGCTACTTACGATTTTTGGGATTCATTGGAAGGGTTAAATGATCTGAGGGAAGAAAACGACAAATCCAAGTGAAAAAGTATGAAAATGTACATTCTAATGTTTAATCCAATCTAATGTGATACTGTAGACCGCAGCCGTTTGAAAATTGTGTAATGCAGAGCTTTGCAATCAGCGGATCACAGTGTGGAGGTATGTGGGTCAAAGGAAGGTCACATTTGTGCATTTTTTTTCTTATATTTCGGTGGCAGTTCCGCCCGCCACACGCCACCTGAGTGGCTTGTCCAGGGGTTCGCCGACACAGAGACACAGGCAAAGATGGTGAGGACAAACCGGTTTATTGGCAAGATCTAACAAGCCGGGAGCAGATGGAATGGCGCCGGAATGACAGAGGCTCCCCCAATGTGTGTGTGTGGGGACGGTTGATTTAACCTGTGCTCATCGATTACTCTGTTGAGCAACATGTGCACAGCCACCCATGATCCTGGGCCCAATTAACTAGACCCAAGACAGGTGTGGTTGCTTAAATCACACCACCCCCACACCATAATTTCAGTACAACATAGAAAAAAAATATATATAATAATCTTATTTACAATGTCATCTTTAGACATTGTAATAATTTAGACCGTTGTCCGTTGTTATCCATGCTTGTACTGTTGTATACACTCATATTACATATTTATTTACCCTTTATGTTTTGTATTTATGTATTTATGCTCACAGCCAATATTAGCAACCATACTGCCACTTAGCCCGTGCCATTAATTTAATTTAGTTTATCCGATAGAATCGTGTTTTTAATATTCTGTATATTTTGTATATTTATTTTTCATTGTTTCATTGACTGTTAAGCTTTTCCTTGTATAAAATAAACAGATTCTGAGACTGATTCTGATTCTGACATTTTCAACATCGATCAGTGGCCGCAAAAGAGGATTAAAAGGAACAATAGTCTAGGATGATGAATATAAGTGGAAGGAAAATTAAATTACTGCCTAGTCAATTTTAGTTGGTGGTGGGTGGGTCACTTACAGGGTGTTGGCTGTGACCAGAAGGTCGGCGTTGTCGAACAGGACGACGTGAGGCCACTCCACCAGCACCAGGAAGATGATCTGGATGAGAAGCATCAGGGCCAGCTTCCCGATGCTGCTGATGTGGAGGAAGACGGAGCAGGCCAGCAGGGTGAGCAGCACGCTGTAGCTGAAATACTGCAGCAGAGAAGGACACGTGGGTGAAGGTTAGTTTAACTCAAAGTCATGTGAGAATAAACAACACACACACACACACAGGATGACACACACACGCACACTGGGCTGACCTCGGGGAAATGGCAGGGCGTGTCCTGGCTGGAACACAGGGTCAGGCCGTCCGCTGCGCTCCTGGTCAGGTTGTGCAGGAGGCAGATGTCCGCCGAGGTGTTCCATTCGGTGGACACGCAGTCCAGCAGCTTCTTTGTGCCACAGGTAAACTAGCAGAGCAAGAGGAGGCCGGGCGTCAGGAGGTAAGGCGCCAGAATGAAGTGGTGACTAAAAGGGTGAACTGGTCAGTAGACGACACATAGTAAGGAATTCATGGTCGGTGGATAATCTTTGGACTAAATGTAGAACGGGGCGATATAGGAGGCGTTCATATCATTATAATAATTGGGAATATCCATATCAAACAATATTGATAAATATCATGTTTTTTCAAAATGTTCAAATTTCAAAAAGGATGTTGAAGAATCCAGAGTAATGATGGAAAATTGAAATGCCATAAAAAAATATAACATTTTGTTTTCCTTCTGTTGTAACACCTGAATTTCCCCACAGGTTCTTATCTTATTGTAACTTATCTAATTGAATTACTCCTCAACCCTACCAGCCAGTCAGCACTATTTATTTTAGACAGTTAAACTTTGCCTGGGTCCAGAGCTTTGAACTCGCCCACTCCACCGAGTGAACTGATTCTTATGGTCTGGCATTGGCAAACCCCGTTAAAACAGGTATGTTGGCACGGCTACGCATCAGTGTCGACTTAAAATGACGGCAGATTCAGGCGGACACGCTGGTCTCTAGTGATTGGTTCGAGAAAATCAAACCCCCTCCCCCACGGAAATGGGTTGGAGTGGAGGTGATGTCAGACTGAAGATGGGGACGGAGTTGACAATTCTGTCTGATACCAAGCTACCAAGTTAAACTGGTAAGAAGAGGAAATACAGGAGGGCTCACAGTAACCTTGTTACCAAAAGTCTTGCTTAATAAGCCGAAATATGTCCCGAGGGTCCCAAATGTGAAATAAAAGTGAAGGAACATCGCAGGGCTTCGGTCCTCACCATGTTGATGAAGGCAGCGATGAAGAGGAGCAGCAGGGTGAGGACTCCCACCAGGGTGCTGTTTGTGCGAGACTGGACTATTTTCTTTGTCAGCGTCTGCAGGGCGACCGGGAAAAGCTTTGGGGACGGAGAGCGAACAGCGGATGAGAGGGAGGCAGAGTTGAAAGTTATTAGCGATGGCGACTGTAGATCGGTAATAATGACTCTTATCGGGACGCATCTGCAGAGGGGAGCGGGGCGAGCGCCGGAAGATACGGTTCCTTACTTTGATGCAGGAGTAGATGGCGCAGATGAAGAGGATGTTGGCGAGGATGATGAAGACACTGATGAAAAGACCAAGCATAAGCGTTGTGCTGGGGAGGACAAGAATGGAGCTTATTAGGATGTATAACTGTTGTTAACGCTTCGTAAACCAATAAAGACTACGCTTCCTGTTGGCAATTCGGTAAAACCGGATAAAAACATTTCCTCTGTGAGAGGAAGAGGAAGGCAGCCCACTAAGAGGAGAGCACTTACTGTGGGAAGATGATGCTCTGGATGAAGCAGATGAAACAGAAAACAAGCAGTGTGCAGGCCACGTAGCCCCCAAAACGATCATCCACTTTTTTGGAGTACTGCAAAACAGAGAATATAAGTTATAGCAGCTTAGTACCAAGGCAGTCGCAGACATTCAGTAAAATAAATGCCAAATGAAGTCACAGCCCCGTGTCGGTCCCACCGCTGCCTTGCCTTCTTTTCGAGGTTGCGGGTCTGGAAGGTGAGCAGGAACTTCTTGACGTGGTCCTTCCTCAGCTGGTCGATGCTGCGGGCGTCGATGGCCCGGCCGAGGAACTCGTCCACCTCGTCCTCCGGGTTCAGGGTCTCCTGAGCGCAGCGGCTGAATTAAGATGGAACAAAAGGTCACGATCTGCCAGAATGTGTGTACCCTGGTGTGTGTATGTGCTTTGTTGTGTGTGTGTGTGTATTGTGTTTCTGTGACTAAGTACTAATAGTGTAAAATGTGATCAACCAGCGAAACGCACTGATAGACCGAAAAAAAACCCAATATTTACAGCCTACTTTGACATATGGGATTTGGCGATGCAATTACATTAATGGAAAAATAAATGAATGCTGTAATTGCCATTTCAATATAATATCAATATAATGTTGTTGCTTTTTTTTTTTTTTTTAATCAATGGAACAAATATGTTAATTTATTTATTGATTTCAAATTTAAAATATAAGTGTGTAACAGTCCCAGATTCAATAAAACATCAATATGATAAAATTTGTGTCAATGGAAAAAATATATATAATTAATTTAAAAAAAATACGATCTCATCTTCCCTTTCGCCTTTCTTTTACTGTGACACATTCATAATGAAACGGTGATGTAATAAAAAAAAAACCTGTATATAATTATATATATATATATCACCAAATCCCATAATATGTCAGACCAAGTAGGCAATTGCACATAAATATTGGTAATGTCCTGTGACTTGGATATCTGTGGTTTCTTACGAAATATGTATTTTCTTGGCAACATGAATTTATTTTCTTTGGCGAAACAATCGATCTATGGGTCATTTAGCTTGTACGATGTTGGGTATTAGCACATGGCTGCCTCTGACTCTGTAGAACTCTAATGGACTCTAAAGTTCCACAGCCACAGCCAAAGTCTTCCAGTAACACCCTGGGACCCAAAAACAAGAGCCAGCACCAAAACACTCACTTGTCTTTACTGGATGCTTCGTCGATGCCCTGGGAAAGTCAAAAAGAGAGAGAGAGAGAGAGAGAGAGAGAGAATGTTTGTGAGAGGAAGGAGAAAAACAAGAGAGACAGTGTGGCAGAGAAGAAGAAGAACAAAAAAAAGGGAGGAAAGTGAGAGATTATCACACAACCCGGTGATGTTTTAATTAACGCTCCAAGGCTTCAAATTACACCCTCTCCGCCCCTGGGGCTCGGGCCCCGAGGGGAGGAACAAAAAGGAGGAGAGAGATAGAGAGAGAGAGAGAAGGAACGACCAAAAGGGTAAAGACCGAGTGAGAAAGGGGAAGGAGTGATCAGAAGAAGGAAGGCCAACGTGTGAGAAAAAGAAGGGAAAACAAGGTGAGGGTGGTTTAAAGGAGAAATGTGAGCGGGAGAGAAGACTAAAGAAAGGGGGAGGTAGAGGGCTAAGGGAAGGAGAGAGAGAGAGAGAGAGAGATAGAGAGAGAGAACGGGGAGACACACAGAGGCCAACAGCTCCAGCGCGTCAGGCTTTGTGAGCGCTGCCCGCCCTGGGAACCGCCGTTCACCGACGTAACAGGCAGTCTTTCATCTATCCTGACGCTCAGAAAGCCAAACACTAGCGCCCACTATCTTTTTTTTCCCGGTGCTCTATGTATTCGGACACGGGTGTTACATGGGTTAAAACAGGTAAATGTGTATGTGGCCTGGTCGTACATTTACTTGTGTTGGTATTCGAATTTCAATTCTAATTTGAGTTATTATTACCTAATGACTATTCTGAGGGAAGTCATGACCAGTTCCCAAGCCTCCGTAATACCAAATTATAATTTATCTTTCTTTTCTTTCATTTATTCACTATAAACTAATGGCATATTAACATTGTACCTGGTCTATTTACAATAGGCCCCAAAAGCCGGATTGGTTTTAAGACAGGCTGGTGCATATATAGAAAGGCAGATTTGCAAATAATTTTACCGTTGAATGACCATGAACAGGGTTTGCCAGGTTTGGCCCCTGGTAAAATCGAATCGATAGCGCCTGCTGTTAAATGACCATGTGAGAGAGAAACTGAGAGACAGAGAGAAAGAGAGAAGAGAGAAAGGAAATGAAAGGGGAGAGGAGGTGCCGGGGGGCTAATTGTATTTCAAGACGTGGCCATATTAGAATTTATCAGAGTAACATTGAAATAATCTTTCGGAGATTGGACGCAGGTTTAGTGTGTGTGTGTGGGTGTGTGTGTGTCTCACCATCTGCCTGAAGACTTTGGACTCCTTGGTTCTGGAGAAGGATCTGTCAGGCACCCAGCGTGGCATCAGGGGGTCGACAGAGTTGGCACGCGCACGCTGCATCTTTGCCATCATGGCCTTTTCCTCTTTCTGTGAGAAAAACCAAACCCAGGAGATCAGGAAGATAGAGGGAGTTGGGATAATGTGTTTTTTTTAATTTCTATATATTCAAGCCTTGTGTAAGTATATGCGATTAGTGTGTGTGTGTGTGTGTGTGTGTGTGTGTGTATCAACCGACTCTTTTCTGGCTGCAGCCGAGCACCAGGAAGGTTTCGATGTTGTTCTCCTTCAGGTAGGCGTTCCGCTCTCCTCCCGAGCCGGGCTCCACCTCGTAGTCCCCGTTCAGGTACTGCAGCGTGGCTTTGGTGATGTGGATACGCCTTCACACACGCACGCACACACACACAAACAAACAAACACCAAGGTCATTGAAGAGTCCGGATACACCAGTGACATGTTTTTTAAAAGCAGAGAGAAAGGATAGAGAGAAAGCGAAAGAATGAGAGCGAAAGAGAGAGAGAGAGAGAGAGAGAGAGAGAGAGAGAGAGAGAGAGAGAGAGAGAGAGAGAGAGAGACGGAAACAAAGAAAGAAATAGGGAAAGAGGGAGGACAAGAGCAAAGGAAAAAGAATGAAAGAAACGGAGAAAAATACAGAGAAAGAGTTATTATAACTATAAATAAATACCAGAAGAAGGAGAGAAAGAGGGAAAGAGAAAATTAGAAAGAAAAACAGAGAAAGGGAGAGGAAAAGAGAGAAAAGAAAGAAAGTAAAGTCCATTCATTTCCTCATATCCAAATCAACAGTGAGTTAAATTAGTATATGATATAGTTATTTAAATATATTAGTATATTGTAGTTATATTAGTATATCAGGATATTATACAGTTATATTGGTATATTATAAATATTGTTTGGTGTGTATTAACTACATATACATTCCACTAGCGGTGGCGAGCTCACCCTGCCTTTCCTCCGGCCTCCATCTGATTGGCCAGCGTCACGTCGTTGGACCAGACGTCAAACTGCCACTTGCGCAGGCCCAGCACGCCGCAGTGCACACGCCCACTGTGGATCCCCACGCGCATGTTCACGTTGACGCCAGTCACCTCCCTCACTAGCCTGCGGACGGAGCGGGGACACGCAGATATAAGACACAGAACGCCCCAAATGTAGGTCACCCCCCTGACCATACCTGGTGTGGTATAGAGCAACATGTACTGTGTGTGTGTGTCTGTGTGTGTGTGTGTGTGTGTGTGTGTGTGTGTGTGTGTGTGTGTGTGTGTGTGTGTGTGTTGTGTGTGTTTTCTGTGTTGTAGAACACATTCTGGTTTGGTCTGGGAGGCTGCTGCATCCTCCTGATCCCCAGTATGGTCTTCTCTGTCAAACTAGCCAAGTACTACAGGAGGATGGACACAGAGGATGTGTTTGACGAGTAAGTCCACACACACACGCGCACACACGCACGCACACACGTACACACACACAAACTCACTTCAATACAATACAAAATAACACATTGTTTCTGTGCAGGTAATTCAAGTAATTCAATCTTTTCTTCTTTTCCCCTGTCTTCACTCTCTTCTTGTATGGGTTCAATTTCACTCGTTTTCATCCCTCTCTCCACACTCTTCAGTTCCTCCTACCCGTGGCTCGTGGCCCTTTGATGTTTTATCACCTGTCTGCATGTCCTTACCTTTACTTACCAAGTGTCGGGGGACTTCTGGTCTGGAATCCTTTGGGCTTGGGAGTTCCCTCAACCCTTCCTCGCTTTGTCTCAGTCCTGCAGACGCTCGTTCTTTCTTTCTCTCCACTCACACGGTTCATCTTTCATCCGCTTCTGTCTCGTCAAACCTTCGCACCGTCCTTCTTTGCGTCTTGACGAGACCCTTGAGGGATCCGTATGTGCACGATATGTCCTTCCATTCTGTCCTTCTCGCCTGACTCAAGCCCCCCCCCTCCCGGCTCTTGTGTTGCAGTATGGGTAATACAGGTCACCAGGGTGAACCGGTGTTTGACCCCCACAGGAACCTCGCTGTGGTCAGGTAGGGGTGTCGCCCGCCGCCGCTGCCGCATGTCTGCATGCGATACTAGCGATCTCTGGAGGGGTCTTCCTGTATAGCTGAGACCCCGAGAGGGAAACTCAAGCTAGGTCTAGGGCGAGGTAGTGACACCTAAACCATATTACAGTCTTCAATGTGTATTCTAACTCTGTCTGCATGAAAACAAAGTATTTTTATATGCATTTAATGTGCATGTACTGTTTACATCTGTGTGATACTGGGTGGATCCTTGCATTACATGTGTATGTGTGATGTAGCTCCCCCCATTACAACACCCTGACCCGGTTCCCACGGGCGTCTGCTCCCCCAAGCAACCCAGACTGGTGACACACAGGAGCGGGCCCCTCGTCACAGAGGTACCCGTCGTCGATCCACTGTCCTTCTATCAACCAGCAACTAACCAAACAGACGAACACGAAGCAACTGCCATCTAATCAACTATCTTACAACCAGCAAACAGCAGAATCCTCACCGGGACACTTCCCCATTTCTTTCTTGCAAGCTTCCCATCTGTTTGTTCTTCTTCATCTCTCATCCATCGCTTCATCCTTTCCTCACCATCTATGCATTGTGTCCAATCCTCCCTTTCAGACGTCTAATGGAAAGAGAATAAAACGAGGGATGATTAGTTAATTGCCTTAACTTTCATACAGAGAACTGATTTTCCGCTCCGATGCTTTGAGGCCTAACATACCACAAGATTAGTGTTTTTTTCTGCCACAGCAGACTTTTTACAATGAAATAATCCCACACCACCACAACCCATTAACCGCTAATAACCACACAAACAGTCGTGGTCCTGGCTCCTTTGGTGCCCAAGGTAAGATCTTGGAAGAGCCCCCACAATATGAATATAATAACAAGTAAAACAGCGCTCTGTCCCCAGTCAGCTGCCAGCCTACGTGACCGCCTCTAACACCTTTGACCGCCACTGGTCACAAACATGTATGAATGTGCTTATTATTATGGCCCAGTAATGGTATTCTGCCTGGATTTAATGAATTAGTACAGCCTTGCAACACAAGAAATCCTTTCCAATATTTACTTTTTTTTAAGTGGAATTTGAAAATAATTCAGGGTACAACTGGTGAGCTGGTTGAAAAAGACCGCCCTAGATGATGCTAGAAGAGCTGGTCGACATTATTTATAAAGCCCTTTACTATTGCAGCAGCTCGGCGTACGCTGAGTCTCTGAAATGAGCTGTTATTGATGTTAATCTTTATACTTGTGTTTGTTTCCCTCTTCCTAGTGGACAAGAAAACTGGAACTGATATTGTCCTCATGGTACGTGCATCTAAAAGTAAACTGTGGAGGAAATACTTTCATCTCTTACCGACATTGCTCAACTCGGACTTGCTGAATGCTCCTCTTCTCCAGGCTCATCACCACTCAGAGCTTTCCTGTCCAGGTGCTTGACATTTGCAAGGGAAAAAAAGGGATGAATGCCAGCGTTCACCAAGTACAAGTGAAAAAAATATAGGATGATTTTCTACTTCCACTCTTCTGCCTCCCCTCCCACCACACCATTTTCGAGTCATTCGACAAGGACCTCTCACGCCAGCCAACCGTATTCCAACAAGTGTTCTCTCATTCTCATATCACACTGTCAGAGCATCGTTTCTATGTAGAAGATTTTACTTTTTGAGGTCACATTTATTTATACTTGATTTTCTCTTTAATAATCCATTTTCCGTTCACCATGGTCACAAATGTGTACATTTTTTTACGCTTTCAAAGCTTTTGAAAGTTTTATATATTTTTGTTAATGTTTTATAACCACGATGGTAGTTTTTTGTCGTTATTCTGTCTGTGAATATTGGGAATGTAGCTAATGCCATATCAGATACATTAACCGGGTAGATTTTACATGTTTAAGGAGGAGATTGGTAGCTTGGCTCGGTTGCTATGGACTCCAGTTGCCATTTTAAGAGGATCACTCCCATTCAATTGCATTGAGAAATAGCTAAAATATACTAAATGTACAAAAATGGAGAAAGGAAGGGAGAAAAAGAAGGGTCGAGGTTTGACACAAAATTTTCTGTGGCAGTTTTTCACCTAACAAGATTTCCAAGCCATCTTTTAACTCAAATTCGCCGACCGACATTCACAGTCAATGCAAGTGATACTCTTAATATGGCGGCTTGCTCCAGCAATGTGACATCTGCTTCACATTCCCTATATTTATTACAAGTATTAAAGAAAAACTCAGGGTTTACGTAAACCTTATTTTTTCCATCATTTACATCACGAATCAGAATCTTTTTAATTGATCCAGTATTGAGACAATAGCTTTAGCAGACTGCCACGCACTGAGCTGCAATACGTAGTACAATGGTCACAATTGCCCCATTGTACTACATATTAGAGCTTGGTGCCAATGATCGAAAAATAGGTTTAGGTTAAAAAATCCTGGAATTTTCCTTTAATACTTTTATTCCAGACACATGGACATGGAAAGGTTAGCAGAGTGTAGCGTGCAATAGATGCCACATAATAAGTTAATGAATAGCACTGGTACAGCCACTGCAAATGGCAAAGATACTGTATTCCTGTATACTGTAAAACAAGAAAGCCTAAATCCCCGACAAATACGATCATAGACTACACACACACACACACACACATACATACATTCACACACAAACCATTTTGCTATCAAGGTTTTGAGACAGCTAAAGGAAAAAGGAAAAAATATTTTATCGTAGACATTTTTCACCAGAACATGGTAGTGAAGGCTTCGGTGCTTTTGTTATCGGATGATTTTTGCCATCTTGTGGTTTGGGACACGGCTTCCAGAAGCTTCTGTGTCGCCAGAGGCCAAGCTGTGAAGAGTGAACTGTCAAGCTGCAGTTTGTGAGCGTATGAAACTGAATAAAGCCTTCCATGATATTATTATTATTTTGATATTATTTTCTTTTGTCTTGTCGACTGAATGGGAAATTGGAATGCACTGTGTTGTGTTTATGACCATAGTACATATCAGAAACACCCAAGACATCTAAATAAATGCACATACACACACACGCATGTGCATATAAATCACAAACCTCAAGAATAAAGCACAATATATTTTTCAAGACACTGCATAGAAATTACATTTTGACCTTGATTCGAAAGAATACAGTGACATAAGATGACACTTTATTAATCCCTGGAGGTAGTTTTAGGCATATCCTGTGCATATATGTGTATAAACAAGAGGGATATTAACCAAAGTTAACATCTGTGGCAAAACAGCCTGTAACGGAGCATCACATCACATGAGTGTAACATGCACATACACACACACACAACCTGAGAGGCCTGGGGTCTACATTGAGGGTGCAGGGGGGTTTTCAGGGGAACGGGGGCTGGACTGTGGTTGCACTGGGGTGGCGTGAGCTTGCTTTATCCTATCAGAGGAGGAATGCACTGATTGAATTAAGGAGAACATCTGGTCCAGAGGATATGCACACACAACAGCAACAGCAGCAACAACAACAACAGCAGCAACAGCAACAGCCGCAGCAGCACCAACAACAACAACAACAACAACAATATGAGCACAGTTTATAAACAGGCGGGGGGGG
>OMKR01104475.1:0-20751 GCA_900302355.1 Cyttopsis rosea | reverse complement strand
AATGTGTCACCTGGAAGTCTAGAAACCTCAGTAGCCAATTCCGCGCCACCCCCTAGTACCTTTTTTGTACTCTGCAAGAGTATGATTCACGATGACTGATGTAGCATTTTTGTTTGTTACATCCGATGAAACTGCATAATGGAAAGCACGCTGTGCTTTGATGCAACTAGACTATGTGATGGCTTGTTGCGTGGTAGGCGATATTCAATATTTTAACAAATGGATGGTTTCTGCGTTGATATGGTCACAATTAGTTAAATCCATGATCAAATCAATTCCCTATAATAACACATTTTCTCCAAGTGATGAACTGAATAACTGCAATAACAGAAGAGAGGGACAAGGGTGTGTACTCTACCTCCCTCTTCTCTACCTCTACATCTACTCTACCTTTACTATACATCTACTTTACTCTACCTCTACATTTAGTCTACCTCTACTCTAATTCTTTATGCTACCTCTACTCTACCTCTCAGGGTAGAGTAGAGGTAAAGGGTGTTTTTTTTTACCTGTGCTGTCAGCATGCTTGGCATACAACACAGAGTATTTGTATACCATTGCATCTAGGACAGAGTTAATCTGTGGAGTTCAAATTCTCAACCTGCAATGCCGCTCTTTATTCATTCTTTACAATTCTTTACAGTATGTTCCTCCATGCTCAATAAACAACTGCAAAATGAGTATTCCTTATGATATTCATTTTTTTGCTCAGAGATCTGTTTTTACAATAGTGCATAAGTAGCTGATTTGTTGTTTTATCAACAGTGCAATTTCCATATTTTTATTCAGTCGGCTAACTTCCTTTTCTTATCAGTGAATATACATGTAATTTCATATTTCAGTTTTTTTCTCTCCACAGTCAAGTTTCTACGCAAATACATCACTGAAGACTTGTCCAAGTAGCACAACAAGGTGTATTCTTCAACTATCACATCTGGCTCAGCCAGTGACCTCCAGGAAAGGCTGGATGATGTTCATGAACAGAATGGAGATGGCGGAAAGATGGCAACTGGGGCAGCAAGGGCTAGCACACCATACTGCAGATCCTGCGAGGGAGCACCCAAGCAAGCTACGAAGAACCCTTCTGAAACATACCCCCAGGGATGCCCGAGTGAGGGGGGAGAATGAGCATCCCAATCAGACTGAAAGATTGGTAATGACCCATGAAAACGGACAACTCGACTGTGAGCACAGTCTGTATCTGCTCAAAAACCTGAGAGGTCTGAAGATTGACCAGACAAGGATGGCCTGCTTGAGGAGGGAACAAGTGAAGCAATGTGCAGGAGCAGTAGCTAGTACTACAGGTTCTGTAGTCCTGACTACAGAACCTGTTCAGATGGAGGAGGAGCCAGGCCCGGATTCACCCCACCTTCAAGCACCACAAGTCCCACCACAAAGCAGGAAGTTGGAACAGCGTCGGGTGAAGTGGCCTGCTGCTAACAAGAAGGAGTGGCTCCAGTTGGATAAGGATGTAGACAAGAGTCTGGAGGCGACATTAAAGGGCGATGCTGACCAGAAACTCCAGACTATGTGCACCATCATAATGAACATAGGCTCAGAACGGTTTGGCATGGAACAAGTAATCCATGCGAAAGCAAACCAGCAGGAGCTCAAGACAGCCGGCGAGCTGAGACAAGAACTCAAATCCCTGAAGCATAAATTTAAGTTGGACAAGGAGGAGCAGAGAGCTGGCTACCGAAAGAAGAGGATTCAATCATCAACATCAACATCGAGCAGTTTCGCATCATCTCACTGCTCAGTGTCGAAGAGAAGATCTTCTTCAAGATTGTGTCCCAGTTCCTCTTGAAGAACGTATACATAGACACCTCAGTACAGAGGGGGGGCAGGAGTACCTGGATGCCTAGAACAGACAGGAGTGGTGACCCAGCTGATCCGGGAGGCAAGTGAAAGCAGAGGAGACCTTGCACCACTCTGGCTAGACCTAACCACCACACAAGCTCGTTGAAACAGCTCTGACAAGATACCAGGTTCCAGAGATGACTCGAAACGTCATTCTATTACAGCAACTTTAGGTTGAGAGTCTCCTCAGGGTCACTAACATCCGCCTGGCAACAGCTGGAGAAGGGTATAATCACTGGCTGCACAATCTCGGTGCCACTTTTCTCATTGGCCATGAACATGATTGTCAAGTCAGCAGAGGTGGAATGTAAAGGCCCCATGTCTAGAATTGATACTCGGCAGCCCCCCATTGAGCATTCATGGATGACGTAACGGTGATGGCAACATCTGTTCCTGAGTGCAGGGAACGACTCATCTCATGGGCATGGATGAATTTGGACCCAGATTCCAAGGGTGACAGAAAAATTGGTCAAGAGCCTGGGAAAGACCTTCGACATGTCCCTGAAGGACACAGCTGCACTCCAACAAACCAGGAGCGATTTGACAACCTGGCTCACTGCAACTGACAAATCTGGGAACCCAGGAAAATTCAAAGCCTGGATGTACCAACATGGCGTCCTGTCAAGGCTACTCTGGCCCCTTCTAGTCTACAAGGTGCCAATGACAACAGTGGAGGCACTAGAGAAGGCCATCAGTCAGTTTCTCCTTAGGTGGTTGGGGCTCCCTCTGTCTTTAAGCAGCATTGCCCTGTATGGGCATTCCACCAAGCTGCAGCTCCCTATCAGCGGCCTATCAGAGGAATTCAAAGTCACTCGAGCCAGAGAGTTATGATGTATTGAGACTCCTCTGATGTTAAAGTCACTTCGGCAGGAATCCTTGTAAAGACAGGCAAGGAAGTGGCAGGCACAGGAAGTTGTCGACAGAGTGGAGGCACAGCTGCTGCACAGCATCTTGATGGGCACTGTAGCGGTGGGGTGGGCAGGATTGGGCAAAGCCCTTGGAAAGGAGAAGCGTTCAAGAGGAGATACGAGCAGAGGTGGAGGAAGAACGCTGCAGCAAGATGGTTGGCAACAATGTGCCTGGACCAGAAGGGAGCGTGCAGAATCTCGCAAGATCACCTGGACAGAGCTCTGGAGAGCCGAACCAGTGCGCATCAAGTTTCTCATCCAATCAGTCTATGATGTTCTCTAAATGCACACTCCAGCATGCCAACTGTGCCAGAAAAGGGGCACCTTGGAGCACATCCTCAGTTGCTGCTCGAAGGCATTGGGAAAAGGGTGATACCGCTGGCGCCATGACCATGTCCTAAGGTCTGGCAGATACAATCAGCACACAGATTCAAAACAGCAAGAATCATCATGCCCTCAAACTGTCCACCTTCATCAGAGCTGGGGAGAAGGCACAACATCAGCCTAGCTACTCGAGAGGGCTTCTTGCCACCACACTGGATTGGCAGCTCTAAGTCGACCCAGGAAGGCACCTCAAGTTCCCAGAGAACATCGCAACTACTCCACTCCACCCAGATATGGTGTTAATATGCTACATGGTGATATGATATGGTGATATGCTACAAAGCAAGTGGTCCTGTTGGAATTTGCTGTCCCCTGGGAAGACGACATTGAAGAAGCCAACGACCACAAAAGGGCTAAATATGCTGATCTTGTTACAGAGTGGTGGAGCAATGGCTGGTGAGCCTGCTGTGAGCCAGTCTAAGTGGGGTGCTGAGGCTTTGCTGGCCATTCATTACAGCAAACTCTCAAGCGAACTATCAAACTCCTTGGAGAAAAAGGAGGCTGAAAAGGCCTTGTGGTGGCTGTGGATCCGGAACACTTGGACACAAGTAGGGGGCTGATCACCCCCAGCTGGGCCGCCCGGGCGAGGGTGTCTGATTAAAGACCTGAAACAACTTATGAACCCTCAACGCTCATTAGAACTGCAAGCTCCTCTGCTTCACGACAATATCGGAGCTAAACAGCTACACTGGCTAAGTTAGCTTCAGGGTCCTAGAGAACCCCAGATCTGCATGCAGTGAAAATATGTTAACTTCGCCTTTTTTTCTTTTCCCTATTTCTGCACACTGTGGTACCTAAACACAACAAGTCACGGAATTGTATAAATTGGGTATAGCTACTCCTGTGAATCCAAAGAGCCAAATTGCATTCATGTGTGATGAAATATGGCCTCATAGTAACCATTTCAATCTGATGACAGCATTTTCTTTACTTGACCTTGCTGTATAAAATGACCTATTATCCTCTAGGATAATCACAGCCTCATGAAACTCTAGACCCCGAATATAGACACCTGGGTCATTCAGAAAAAGGTCATGAGGTGACCATTCAGGTGGTCTTTTGGGGGGATTTTTGACCCTTTTTGACCATTCCCAAATGGTCAAAAATTGGCTAGAAAGTGTACCAAAGCTGTATAATTAATGACCATCAACCCAGAATTCGGTGCAGCAACTAATCACACATAATTGAGCATGGAAATGGCCATCATTAGGCATGAGTATAATGTTTAAAGCCCCTTTACACTCAAAATATTGATAATTTTATCCGGCGAATTTAAAAATATCATGTTTATTACCTTTTAATTGATTGATATACAGTGTCAAGCTGCATCTCAAATGATTTCTTAGGGTCTCAGCTTTCTGAAGGTGTAAGGCACTTGTGTGTGGCACCAACTTCTGACCCACACCACTCAAACTCTAACACCTCCACCTTATTCAGAACCCAAGAAATGGGCCTGGAGCTTAACAGGTTATGTTTATGACAAAAGGTTTGCTGCAGATGTAGGTGGATCCAAACTGGACCAACCTACTTTGGGCCAATTGTCTTGTGTTTGGAAACTTGGCCTCACTCAAAGAGGCGTAGAACCCAGGCAGTGTCTCAAACTTGTCTCAAACTTGGACGTCTCAAACTTGGACGTCTCAAACTTGTCTTGTCAGAAACATAGATACTATATATTTGCTAATGTTTTGACACAGCAATCACCACTGGAAACAGCTGAAATACGTATTGGTACAAACAGGAGGTGTCTTATGTACGTAATGGCCCATTATGCAGGCAATGGCCAGAGGCCTTGCCGCCATAGGCACCAGCCACCTTCTAACCACAGCTCTTAGGAGCTGCTTCCATGATGGCAGCGTTGAACAGAGTCCATTCAGACTCCTTCGGGATGTGGCAGAAGCTCCTCCGGAGGTGGGAGCTGAAATCACTCCGGACAGAGTCGTTCCCAGCAAACCCTTACTACCCGTTTGGGCTTCCCAGTCTGTCCGGTAGTCTCCCCTGCCATCTGATCCAACTCCCCACCAGGTGGTGATCAGTAGACAGTTTTGCTCCTCTCTTCACCCAGAACATGTCCAGAAGATACTCATCATGTCCAGAACATATGACCTCAGGTCCGATGATACGACTACAAAGTCGATCATCGACCTTTGGCCCAAGGTGCTCTGGTACCAAGTTCACTTATGAGCTTCCTTGTGTTCAAACATGGTGTTTGTTATGGACAGTCCATGGCTAGCACAGAAGTCCAATAACAAACTACCGCTCGGGTTCAGATCGGGCAGGCCATGTCTCCCAATCACGCCTGACTGTTGGGTGCGTATGCGCACCCAACAGTCATAGCACTCCTCCCTACAACCCGAAATCACATTGAGGCCAACCACTCGTTCAGCGGAACAAACTCCAAATGAGTGGCTCCGAGCTCGTGAATAAAAATAAAACAAATAAAATTAAAACAAAATAAACAAATTGAACAAAACAAAAAACCCTGTGCGTCCTGAGCTGCATCACACAGGTCTCCCCATTGCTTCCCATTGCTATGGGACTTTAATTTAGTAAACACAGATGTTTTTGTGTAAATACTTTATCAGACACTCTCAGAGCCATTGATACCCGCCCCTCCGCTCTGTCTGTCTCTGGTGACGGAGACTGATGGCCCATCAGTCTGAACAATAGGATGTGACACATAGGGCTGCGTCAGTGATTACTGAAAGAAAAAAAACGCTGCTGGGACCCAGTCCCGGGGCCGTAGTTTGCCCATGACTGCTCTACATCTAGTCTACCACTACTCTACTTCCCTCTACTCTAACTACTACACTGTAGTCTGCCTTTACTCTATCTCCATTGCTCTACCTCAATGTACTCTACCTTTACTCTATGACTACCTCTACCTCTATTCTATGCTACCTCTACACTACTTCCCTCTACTCTAACTATACTCCACTTCACTGTAGTCTGCCATTAGTCTGCCTCACTCTTCTCTAACTCTACCTCAATGTAACTGTGTAGAATAGTTACAGGGCCTTGTGGGTTTACAGCCCAGACGCACACAGCGTTTTACTTGTGGCACGAACCTATCGATCCAATTGTGAGTGAAATCTGTCTCTCTTTCTCTCTCTCTCTGTTTAACACGTGCAGCATCCCTGTGGATCCTCAGCTGGTAGACGAGGCAGAAGGCCGCCCGGCGCGCACGTTTGTTCCTCAGATGTATGCGCCTGCCTGTGTGTGTGTCTTTGAGGTGAACAGACTTTTCTGCTTCAAGCCCCACACTCCGTTTCCCTCTGTTTAGAAATCTGGCGATCGCAAAGGCGGTCACAAATTAAACCCATCTCCAGATTATTTGCAAGAGCTTGCAATTTTGCAATTTTCCCTGAACTTTGAAAATGACGTTACCACTAGCAACATGACCAAAACACTGACTGGTGACTACTATAACAATGCATACAAACCGATCAGATTTACCCACCAAAGAACTGTAATTTTCTTGCAATTTTCCAACTTCCAACCAAGTTTATAGCAAAAATAAACACACTCAAATGTTGCTCATTACATTGCAGCTGTTGAGAGAAGTTGCCACAGAGTACATAATTCTGGACCGCAATAACCACAAAAAAGATTTAATAAATAAACTCAAATTGAAATCTAGGTGACAATGGATTTTGACAATGAACAATCATTTAATCTATTCCACACTGTCGTGTTTATTAGGGATTTGCCTTTCAAGATAGATCTCATTACTTTTTGTTGTAAAATATTAACCCGCTAATTGCTTTCACTTTTGCACATGGGGATTGTAGTTGATTGTAAGAGAGAAGCTGAAGGGCCGCCGGTGTGCCAAGTTATCTGAAATGTGTTAGCCTGTTCAGCTTTAAAGTGAAAAAGTATCCCTTACCTGTGTGATAGAAAAATGTCTATATTCACGTTTTTTCTTTTAGCTCGCATGACCACATTCTCGGCCCCATATATTTCCTTTTATTCTGTTAGGCTTCATTGGATCTGTATCTTGCCATGTCTGAAATTCTCCAGCCTGTCAAGGCCACCACTCAGTAAGAGATAAGACTTTCAACTTGCACAAGGCAGTACCAGGCCCCTTTGTTTCCACAAAACCTTTAATTGCTGAGAAAGGCCAGGTGTACTGTACATTCCTTTCTCACTCCCCAGCGGCAGTCCAGGACCAACCGTTAAACATCCGTGGACTGAACTGAGTGAAAAAGAGTGCTCACGACGAGACAGAGTCGCCTGGACATGACAGATAGGTCCGGCAGAGACAACACAAGATCCCAAATAAATTAAGGTGAGAACAGACTAACCACATTAACATCAGGAAGATCGTGGAAAAAAGCTAATATTGATCCCTTAGGCCTACTCGATGCGCACTTACTTGCGTGTAGAGTAGGAAGGGTTGTGGTAAAAAGCATAAATCGAGAAGATTGTGGTTAAAATGCATTGATCGAGAAGATTGTGGTATTTTCATTTCATTAATAACAAAATAAACACAATTAAATAAAGAATTATTAAAATATAAATATATAAATAAATATTGATATACTGTAAATATTGATTTTGGAAAAATTCAGGACCAGAGAAATAGCGTGGCGAGGTTGCTCCCTCTGTGACATAGACATTGGAAACCAAAAAAAAAGGAGAAGGGGAGAATGGATTGTGTCTCTGTGTGTGTATGTGTGGGTGCGAGGGAGCCAGAGTCAGTGTGTGTTGAAACATTCTAGATTCAAGTCAAGGCGCGTGGATGAAAGTGTGCGTGGAACGAAGCTGCAGGAGCAAGTGTTCTGTGTGATTATGGTTAGTGGTGGTATGTTGCATTTGTTGAAGCAGACGAAATGAATTAATAACAAAGATAACCCATAGATACAATAAAAACAAAAGCCACTCCTGTCATGTAATCAATTCATTTCATGGCATGGCTTGCCACATTGATGAGACACAATTTAAAAAAATTATTCGATCTTTTTATTTTTTATTTTTTAATCTTTTTATTTCTAGTGAGCTTCATGAGGTTTTGGATAGTTAGGAGAAAGAGGTAGGACCGATGGCCCATTGCATGGTTGTCTTTAATTCTCTCCATCTTTTTGTTCATTTTTGCCAGGTACTCAAATTTTACAAAAATATTTGTATTTATCTTATTAGTAGTAATAAGTTGTAATGAATCCTTACTGATTTTATTGGTGTCTGGGATGTCTTGCTCGAAACGTATGTGATACACACCACCTAGCTAATAGATCGTACTGGAACAAGTATGGATGATATGAATTCAGAATGATTTTATCAGTGTCTTGTGGTACGAGACGTATGTATCATACAAACTACCTGGCTGATAAAAGCACAATGAAACACATGAATGCATAAATGCAATATAAGTGTGGTGTGTGTGTCGAACATGATATATCAGATGAGCCCCTGGCAAAAGAACAGCATTATAAACTATTAAGAGATATCAAATAAGATATATCGTTGGGATTGCTGGGAAAGAATATTAAAAGGCATGAAATAATTTGGAAATATCGAAAGAGTGTGTATGTATGGAAAATAATCTGATTGACTTACTCGCTTTTTGTGTTTTTTTTCTCCCCCTCTCTCTTTTTTCCCCGGATCCAACCGTACACTGAAATGGGAGGGATGAGCACGAAAGCCACAAAATGTATGGTTGACAAACATAGGAAAGACACACACACATCAATTACAATTATGTGAAAAAACTGGCTTTTCCGACTAACAGGAGTTTTAGTTTAAACCTACTAGAATGTTATGAAAATGGAAAGAAGAAAAGACAAGGAAGAGTAGATTGGAAAGCGTATGTTGTGTGGGTAGAAGAAGCACAGAATAGGGAGAGAAAACAGAAACAAAGTAATGCCACTCATCAGATGGTTAATGTCCCAGCACTGCATAAAATAGATCCGCTCTTGGCCCTCAACGCCCAGCGGCCATTCACCTGTGTGGCCGAGAACTGATGTGTTTATTAGGCATTACCAAAAGCACCAGGTTATCACTTTGTATGGGATTTACAGCAAAACGGTCCATGTTCCATCAGTAAAGGCTTAATAAGGAAAGCTAATGAATTGTGGAAACAAGACGGAGATTTTATGTACCCCTCAGAATTAGTGATGAAGGACAGGATGAAGACTTTGAGAAGAAATGGTTTAGGGAAAGTCATAAATGTCAATTGTTATCAGGAAGGGGAATTCTGTGCTCGCCACAATATTGTGTGTTAACATTCGTCGTTGTCAAAATTACAAAATTTATCATGGCAATCTATTGGCCCTTGAATTGAAAAATGTGTTATCATAACGAATTGGCAGGTACTTCCTGATGAAGTCAATTTAGCCCAGAAAGTAATGTTTGGTGGTTTCCTTATCAATCCGGATGTGCGATCAGTCCACCGCCTCCCTGTTGTTTCAATACAAAATACAACAGAGTTTTTGGTTAACTTTAATGTTGGGCTAATGAAGGGGGCAACTCCCCCCACAGTCACACTGAAATCGTCATACCGACCATGTAAAACACAATATCCGTTGCAACCAGATGCAGGACATTAATCCATTACCATTAATCCAATATGTCGATGATTTACTGATCTGCTTGCCAGACGAGGAGTCATGTGTCGCAGATACACACAGGCCCTCCTAAAATACTTACCTCAAAATGGTCACATTTAGAAACTAAACTCCAGCTGGCACAAAAGAACATTCACTATTTGGGTTATGACATTTCATTACAGGGTCGCACCCTGGGCAACACTAGAGTTGCCGTCATTTTGGATATGCCAAAACCAGAGACGATAAAACAAGTGATGGCCTTTTTATGCTGCTGTGGTTACTGTCGCTCTTGGATTGTGATTTATGCAATACTTGCCCAGCCATTATCAGCAATGGCTCATGGGAAGGGCTTGTCGTTGTCAGATAGGGTTGATTGGACACCTGAGGCGGAAGAAAGTTTTGCAACAGCTCTCCATCCTCAACATGTGCTACTTTCACTTCCTCATGTCACTTTGAATCGATGCACCGTTCTTATTCTAGCTCCTCTTCTTCCCACCGCTGACGATGGAGATGATGAGACATGACTGCTTGGCAGCGATAGCCGTTGTGGCTTTGCCCCACCCAGATCTTGTGACTGAAGCTTTTGTAAATTATGATATGGAACTTTTTGTGGATGGCTCTGCACAAAGGTCAGCGGCTGGTGACCCGCTTGTGGCATACTCGGTTGTGACTACTTTTGAGATTCTGGAATCTGCCAGACTCCCTGGACACCTTTCCGTCCATGCTGCTGAATAGTTTGTGTTAACCCGTGCTTGTATTGTTGCCAAAGGAAAAAATGTAAATATTTATATTGACAGTCGTTATGCATTTGGTGTTGTTCACGATTTTGGTGCCCTCTGGTGCCACCAAGGTTTCTTAACCTCCACTGGGAAATTCATTGCTAATGCTGACCTTGTAAAAAACCGTCTGGATGCTGTAGCAATATCTACATTAAGAAGATGGTTTATTAAACTATTAAATTATAAATTATCCTTGTCAGTTGGTTTCCACTTGCTCGCTCTTTTAATCTTTAAAAGATAGAGAAAGAGAAAGAGAAAAATAATAAAATAAACCAAGTTAATTAGAATTGATCAATCTCTGAAGGATTCAAATTCTTTATCGATACATTTACCTCTGAATTCACTTATTCGTAAATTTTTTGAACACAAACTAAATGAATAAATGAAGTAAACAACACATCTAATGAAAATATATAAGCAAATGAATAATAGTAAATGGTATGATAAGGAAATAAACCAAGGAAATAAAGGATTTCCACCGAGTTGGCCACCTTTAACCACAGGGTGAATAATGGGATTGGATCTGGGACTCTTCTCAAATAGACGTGAAAAACACACAGTAGGGGCATTTAACTTCTCTAACAAAAAGGTTTATTTTGACTAGACATCAACACTGATTCATGAACCAATGGAAAGCCATCTTACTGATTGTCGGGTCCAAGGTGGAAAGTTTCAGCTGAAGTTTTCCAAAGTTTGTGAACGGCCTTTGTCTGCTGCAGCTGGTCTGCCGGTGAGTTCGGCGGTGTTGAGGATCCACCTGTCGGTTGTTTTCCGGGCAAACTGGGTGGTCCCGAGTCGATGAAATCCAGACTGGGGCCCTCCTCCAAAGTGTGGTGGCTTCACTTCCAGGAAGCCGGTTGGATCGGCGGGGATCAACTGACTCTGTTTTCGAGCGATGGCTTCCGGGTGATTGGCACAGCTTTGGTGTACTTCCGGGTTGGTGTAGGATGTCCAGTGAAGTCAATCTTGCTACACTCACTTTAAACAACTATCGAGTCCTTTGCGGGTTAGTGAAAAGTTCAAAAACTGGAAAAATGCACGACATGACAAAAACACACAATTTAATGGTGTAAAAATGTACAAAAGAGGAATAACAAGATGCATTTCTTTCGTTGGTTACAGGAACAGACTATTATCAAAAGAAAGTCGACAACAGGAGAAAGACATAGTCTTTCTGTTTAGGAGAGATAAACAGAATGTAGTTTTCTTTATGAAGTAAGTAAGTAAGTAAGTAAAGTAAACTAAGTCATGGCAAACACATTTAAATTCATTTTTGTAATTTGTCATTCTTCATCGCAAGTTGTATCATTTTTCGTATCATCACCTGAAACATACGGTTATTATGATTACAAATTGATTCAAACTTCGGTTCTAATTATTTCCAACTTTAACTTAAGCATGAGGCAACGAATGTAAATGTAATCCTTTAAGAATGCAAATCGCACAGAGAGAGACAAAAGGTCTCCATGGGTTCAAAGACTGGAGAGAGAGATGCGGTCTAGTCTCTGTTCCCAGATCTCCTGTTAAACAGACGTACAGATTATTATCTTAAATTTTGCTTCGGTTTAATTATGCTGGGATGTCGAGTTCGCAGTCCGAAGTCTCAGCGAAACTTCAAAGGCACCCCTTGGTGGAAGGGACTGCGGGGAAGAGCAGACTGGTTCCAAGATGTCCTTTGAAGGCATGGGCAGGCTCTGTCATTAAGTGTCCAATTCTTCCTTATCTGGGGAGGAAAAGGGAGAGTCCACAGGTCCGATCTCACCAGGGATCAATGCTTTCCTCCCAGTGAGTCCTGGGGGAGGGTGCTGTAAGACACAGAATCCTGCAGCTCCAATGATCAAAGCATCCTGTTATCAGAGGTCCTGGCCAAGTGATTAGAGAAAACAATTCAACATTCCAATTGTCTGTTGAAAAAATTAGATCGCAGTCGCCATCACGCTACAATGCCATAACCCTCCCAGCTTGAAGTGCTATTTGTAAATGTGCTGCTCACACTAATGCCTCTGACCCCATCTCTAAAGGAAACGCCCAAGCTGACACAGCCACCAAAGCCAACAATGGTTGTCTCCCCCACAGATGAGGAGGACACAGATTTCTTCACTAACCTTGTTTCCCTCCAAACACAGGCACCCTGCACCGAAATGTTATTATGGAAAGACAAAGGCTAAAAGTTGTATCATTTAAAGTACTTTACATTCACTCACAATTATTACAAATCGTAGCTTCTGGAGTTAGTTTAAAATACATTAGCTTTCGATTCTGCTTGAATCTACTTGATTAAACTACTTGTTCATGCTCGGTGATCCCGAGCTAGTGTTTGTCTCGTGTACAGACCGGCGTTTGCCGGAATCTACTTCAATCCACTGGTATCTTCTAGTCTTTGCTTTCTTTTCTCCTTCTCTTGGATTCAGCTCCGCGAACCTCGGACTACACCGGATAGAGGCTAGAGTGGCTAGCAGCTAGCGGCTACAAGCTACAAACAAACTGACATGCTGCGTGCTGCTCTGACATACTGGTGAGTATGGACTTGTGTTCCTCGTGCATCCTGCTCCTTGAGAGGTTAGTCAGTTAGAGCAGAGTAACTTGATAACTTTAGATATGACGGGCACCCCCGATAGCATGTGTCGTAGTCGGCCCGCTAGCCTGGCTAGCATGAGCCCTAAGTGGCCTGCTTGCCATGGAAAGCCTATTGAGGTTTCTAACTGATTTGCCCCTTTAGCTAGTCCTACCTCAGCTAGTCCTCCTGGTTCCCGCACCTTAGTCATAGGTGACTCAATCACCCGCCACGTCAAGCTTAGGCCAGCCACAGTAGTGAACCCGACATTGAAACTAATCTTAGAGTGCTGGCAAGCAACAGGAACAGCCATAAAAAACAGGCACACAAGGCTGACACCAGCTAGAACTTGTGATCTCGCCAGAAAGATGAGTCGACATCGAGTAATTGTCTCTGGTCCCCTGCCTGCGAGAGGCAATGATGAAAGGTTCAGTAGATTAGGCTGGCTAAGTTCTGCAGAGACCAGGGACTCCCATTCATAGATAACTGGCCCCCCTTCTGGGGGGTGACCCCACCTGTTGGGGATGGAGGGCCTTCACCCTAACAGGGAAGGAGCCATCACTCTTTCTGGGAACATAGATAAATGTTTGAGTTAAGCATGACATCTCACTCTACAGCAGGTCAGGACACAGGTAGTACCACTTTAAAGGGTGTGGACTCTAGCCCAGTCAAGGTAGGGCAGGCTAATAGTAAGCCTGCACATGCTACACCCTCAGAGGGTGTAGCATGTGCTATTAGAGAAGAGATTAAAAGCACTTGGCCTCAACCCCAATCGAATCCTCCCAATAGTGAAACTGGGTCACCACGAGGGCAGATATTATAGATAACCTCTCACTCCTTGATACAGTATCTCTTGAAACTCTAGTGCAGTTGGTAAATGCAGCAACACAGACAACATGCATACTTGACCCACTCCCTGGAAAGCTTGTTAAAGAGCTGTTTCCAATTTTAGGACCCTCTATTCTTAACATCATTAACTCTTCCCTCTCCTCTGCACTGTACCTATGGCTTTTAAGATAGCCATGATTAGACCCTTACTTAAAAAACCCAACCTCGACCCTGAGAGTCTACACAACTATAAGCCAGTCTCAAATCTCCCCTTCATCTCCAAAATTCTTGAAAAACAACACAACACAACATGACAGATTACTGATCATATGTCCTCCAGCGATCTATTTGAATTATTTCAGTCCGGATTTAGAGCGCTCCACTCCACTGAGACAGCCCTCACAAAAGTGGTTATTAATCTTTTATTAGCGATGGACACCGACAACTCATCAATAGTACTATTACTCAACCTCAGCGCTGCTTTTGATACTGTTGATCATAACCTACTGCTAGATCGCCTTGACACATGCATTGGCAATAGAGGTTTGGCACTCTCCTGTTTTAGATCTTATTTTCAGAGAGGACACACCATGTAATTCATGGCAATGTGACCTCTTAGTATTGTAATGTTACTTGTGGGGTCCCGCAGAGATTGGTGCTTGGCCCTTTGTTATTTACTATCTATATGTTGCCACTTGGAGTAATCATACGCAAACATGGCATAATTATTAGTTTTCATTGTTATGTTGATAATACACAACTATACATGCTAACTATAAACTAACTAACCCGTGCAATTGTTGTACTCTAGAGGCATGTCTTGCTGAAATTAAACAGTGGATGTCTTGTAACTTCTTGCTTCTCAACTCCGAGAAAACTGAGATGCTGGTTATTGGTCCTGCCAGACACAGGCACATGTTTAATGATACCACTCTCAACTTTGACAACTGTACTATTATCCAAAGCAACTCAGCAAAGAAATTAGGAGTAATATTTGACCCTACTCTCTCTTTTCAACTGCATATTAAGAACATTACCAGAATGGCCCATCCTATCTATGAGTTATGTTGTGACCATAGTCCATGCATTTGTAACATCCCGCTTAGATTATTGTAATGTGTTTCTCTCTGGCCTTCCAATGTCTAGTATTAAAAACCTCCAGTTTGTGCAAAATGCTGCGTCAAGAATCTTGACTAGGACTAGAAAGTTTGACCATATTACCCCTATACTAACCATTTTGCACTGGCTCCCGGTTTACCTCAGATGTGACATTTAGGTTTTGCTACTTACCTATAAAATATTACTACCTAGCACCTTCCTATCTTACTGATTTAGTGGTACCTCATGTACCATCTCGAGCCTTATGCTCATAACATGCTGGTTTTTTAGTGATAAACGTATAACTTTCCGCAGGCTCCAGAGCATTCTCAATCCGGGCCCCGGTACTCTGGAACACACTACCTGCAGAAATCAGAGCTGCTACTTCTGTAGAAATGTTTAAATCAAGACTTAAGACTCATTTTTAAAGCCTTGCATTTGATTAACCACACCTGTCCAGTTAGCCTGCCTCTAACCCCTCCTTCACCTCTTAGCACTGGTACTTGGCGTCTGTGTGCCTGTTGTGTTCTGCCGCTCTCTCTCACTCTCTCCTCTGTAGGCGCTTTCCAGATATGGAGGAGCCCTGGAGGCGACTACCTGACCTGGACCCCTGGAGGCATCTACCTGTGGTGCTCTGCTCCAGCAAATAGACTCTTATACTGTCAAGCTTTAACATTGCATAGAATATAAATGCATAGTATATAAATACAATAACCTATGATTTGTATGTTGTTTATGTTGTATGTTGTATGTTGTATGTATGTTGATTTGTATGAGGTGTATGATTTATAATATTAATGTTGCCCACTCAGCATCCATTGCAGCCTGGTCATCCTGGAAGGGGGATTCCTCCTTCTGTGCACCCTTCCCCAGGTTTTTTCCTTTTTTCCCTGGTCCAGTTGGGGGCTTAGACTAAGGGGATGTCATTGATTTCTCTGTGAAATGTGGGATTGTGAAGCCCTTTGAGACTGTATTGTGAATAAGGGATATACAAATAAACTTGACTTGACTTGTGACAAAGACATTTGGTATAGTCCGCAGGGGAAACCATATCTCCCCCGTCAACTTTTTCTTTACTTTGTTTGTTGGACTCCATATGGTAAAAACCATATGTCAAAAGGGGGGATGGTTAGAGAATTAAGTAAACATTATCAAATCCCAGGCTTCACAGTTTTGCTAAAATTGTTTGTAAAAAAAATGTGTTATTTGTGCTCAGAACAATGCAGGGAGAGGTGTTACTACCACCGGTTCTTCCCATCCTACTCAGAGTGCTCCCTTCGAGCACCTCATGATGGACTTTATCGAGCTGATGGCCTGTCGTGGTAAAACTTTACCAGCCAAGTGCTGAAGGAAGGCTGCTTATCTGGGGATCCAGGTAAAGTTTCATTACTCTTATCTCCCACAAAGCGGTGGCATGGTGGAAAACAAATGGAATGCTAAAAAATAAACTAGCTAAAACTATGACTGAAACCAAACTCAATTGGGTTTCATGCCTGCCACTAGTAAAGATGGCAATGCGAGGATGATCACATGGTGTCACCGGACTGTCCCCACATCAAGTGCTGACAGGGAGACCATTTGCGATTAGGTCTGTCTCCCTCCGTCAAAGCCACTGATGAATTGCATCACATTGACCAAGCAATGTTGTCATATTGTGTCTGTCACCCAAGTGTTGAAGTCTCTGTGGTCGCAGGTCAAAGCAACCCTACCCATCCCACTTGAAGGACCAATGCACGACCTCCAACCAGGTGACTGGGTGGTGATCCGTGACTTCCGGAGAAAGAGCTGGAACTCCTGGGCCCATTCCAGATCCTCCTCACCACTGCAGCAGCAGTTAAGGTGGCAGAACGACCAAGTGGGTCCCATTGCAAGAAAGTCCCTGACCCTCCAGAGGACCGATGAGTAGACAATGACGACAGAGAATCATCAGACATGAACTGAAGTCACGGTCCCAACCAACAGAGTGAAGTGCTGGCAACCGCGACCAACAGGAAAAGATCGGTCACATCTGTATAATCATCTTCCTCATCATCATCGCCATCATCCTGCTGATCACCAAACACTGGAATACAGTCCCATGGTGGGACTTAAAGCTGCAGTTGACATCATTGGGCAAAAATTCCATGATAAACTTTCAGCATATTGTAATTCAAGTGGTCTGGGAGAACTAGACATCTGCACCTCCTTCTAAGAGCCCTCTGTTCATGCATGGGGCTGACGGTAGCGGGCAATTCCCACAGTAGATGTTTCATCCGTCTGGGAGCAGAGCATGCTGCCGCTGGCATCGTAGATCCACCACCATGTGAGGCCTGCCGCTCCATCCCAGCCCTTGAGAGGGCCCATTGCCACGAATTCTTCACAGACCACGTGCCGCCAGACCAGGCCACCGAGGAGATGATGGGGCCATCGCGACTCCACTCCACCGACGAGGAGGGAATCTTCTCCCGGTCCCCTTCTCCACTTGCCTTCTGTCCCAGCGGCAAGGAGTTAAATGAGGACCAGGCCTCCACCGGTCCGGTCTCTTCGAGCAGACTTCTTCAGATGCCTGGGGATACCAATGCCCCCACCAGGCGTATGTGCGTCAGGAGCGGACAGCAGAACCAGTAGTTCTTGCCATGCCATACCTCAAACCGCTACTACCGGGGGTCCTGGGCGTCCTCCTGCGAGGCCCGCGCTCCAGTGTCCTCCTATGACCCCAGGAACGTGGCAGGATTTGAGGCTCAGAGAACGGGCATCCCACGCCTCGAGGAGACGCTGACTCACTACTTCGTCCCGACCTCAGTGGGAAACCACTGCTGCCATCGGCGAAGGACAGGTTCACTGTCCTGCTGGCCGACAAGGCATATGTCCCATCTATCGGCAGGGAGTTGCTGAGGGCTTCCGAGGCAGAGGAAGTGTCCAAGGCATCCGCGGCGATCCTCCACCTCACCAAGGCGCAGGCTGCATGCGACTTGATCAACGTGCCCATCTCAGGGACAGGGCTGTTCAGTAACGCTCTGTCCGAGACCATCGAGTGCCTCAGTCGGATGGAGGCGCAGCAGCTTTCCATGCACCTGCCATTAGTAGGGAAGAGCGTGGCTCCCTGCCCCTGGTCCACAGTGGCCGTCGGAGCATCCACTACCCGGCCCGGTCCTGCAGCAGTGAGGCGAGCATAGAAGCGGCGTGCCGCAGAGCCCCGCAAAGCACCGCTACCGGCCGCAACGCTGGGGACCCCCAGGAGGTGACACCGATGACAGCGAGTGGGGGCAAACGCCAGACAGGTTGGACCACCAGATGATGACTCTCCCTCCCTCTCAGATCCGGACCGAGAGTGTGTTTTTGTCTCGCACAGTCAATAAACCACCACCTTCTTACTCAGTCGTGAAAGAGTATTCTTCCACTGATGGTCAGGGTTCTTCCCTCTCTTCTTTTCTTCCACGAGCTATGACGCGAGGGGCTTCAGCACAGATTGTGCGAGCCCTTCTCGGACCCATGCCCTTATAAGCATGCATTGAGGCAAGCGGCTTCACGTTCCTCCCCATACAGAAGGAGCGTGGAACCCTTCCTTAATGAACAGGAAGCGCCTGAACCCCTGGACCACTGGCAAGATGGGGTTTGGGCGCATTCACACACCGTGGTTACGGCAGCATTGTACCCAACAGGAACGCGATCATCCCTTTTATGATGGGCCCCCCTTGGGCTGTGTTCTGGCCTGTCAAGCTGGGGCCAGCGGTGGTGTGGGCTGTCAGGGATCTGACCAACCCAGTTACCCAGTCCCCCCCAGTTAGTCGCCCTCCCCCTGTGCGAGCCCTATGCCAGGTGGCGTCTTCTCTGCGTTCTGTCCCAGTGGTTGGACAGGACACAAAAAAAACATGCCATTCCGCCAAACTCCACTGCCCTTCCAGGACGTAGTGTGGACAGTGATGAGGTCACTGGAGAAGGCTGCGGTTCTGAACACAGAAATAGCAGTTCACCTTTGCAAGGGAGCTGTGACAGTGGTGCCCACCGAACTTCTGGGTTTTACTCAAACTACTTCCTGGTTCCGAAGCGTATGGGGGGCGTGCACCCTGTTCTTGATCTAAGCACACTGAATCACCACATAACAGCTTCCTCATTCGCATGCTCACCGTGAAGATGCTGCTGAGGACAGTCCACGAGCTCCAAGCTTGTCATCGCACCCCTCACAGACTTGGGGTTTGCGATAAACTGGGAGAAGAGCACTCCCATATACAGCCAGCAGGTGATCTATCTGAGACTACAGTTAGACACTGTGCAGATGAGGGCCCGACTGGAGAGTGGACATTATGTCCATCTTCGGGAGTGTTTGAGTGGGCCACTCAGTGACGGCACTGACCATCACGAAGCTGCTCGGGCTGCTGGCAGCAGCCCACACAGTAGTGCCATTGGGCCTCCTGCACATGCGCAGTCTCCAATGATGGTTTGGAGGGCTCCGGTTGAACCTGGTGCACCACCAACTATGGTTGTTGGTTGTGCCACGATCCTTGGACAGGGATCTAGCCTACTGGAGAGATCCCAGACCCTCACGCAGCCATGTGTCTGGGTCAAGTCAACTTTTATGCACAGGATTTCACGGACGCCTCGCTGACGGGATGAGGCAGGGATGAGGCGTGTACACAACGGCAATTTCAGTTTGTCATGAGGGTTTCGCTAACGGTCCGGTGTTTAGCCACTCACTCGTGAAGCGCTTTCTCATGGGGCTGTGACGCGCACATTCTGCGATGCATGCGGTCGCTCCTCAGTGGGACTTGGAGCTGGTTCTTGGAGCTGGTCCTAATGGGCTACGCCTCCCTGGAACTGCAGTTACAAGACTACAGTAACTCTCATTTGATAACAGTAAAGACCACATTTCCCACAATGCAACTTTGATGCCGGTACAGGGACAAAGGAACATGAAGGTACAGGGGGGAAGGGGTACGCTGTGGAGGTTGGGAAAGCAATCATTTAAATGAAATTACCTTCCAGGTTTATTGAATTCACCATCACCTTTTTATTTATTTATTCTTTCTTTCCATACCTGGTTTATCTGCCATGGCAATAATTGAGAGAATGTTGTTTAATAAAATGGAAAAAAAGTTGATTAGCTACCTACCACAGAGACATAACGAAAATACAAAACATGAATAGAATCAAAATAATATATATTTCTAGATACATTTACAGGTCTAGAATTGTGCGTATAAAATTATTCAATTATTATTAGCTTTGAGAAAATATGCCTATATGCATAACTGAAATGTGTTTTTTAGACAGCAGAATTGTGAGGCTCTCCACTCCAAAATTTATGTTTCTTTATTTATTTATCTAAATTTATTTCCTTATATTAGGAATACTGTACAATGTTTTCTGGACAATTTTAGACCATGAGATCAATTCTATCACAAGATAGTTTTTCTTGTTTGAAGAAAACTTTATATTGTATTGTATTGTATATGTATTTTTTTTCTTGATTTTTTTGGACAAATTTTTGCAGAGCAGAGGAAGACAACGATGAGTGGTCAATTCTCCAGTTAAAAGCAAGAAACAGTGGGCCAAAACACCCATACCATACCATAAAACAAATACACAGTAAGAGATGAGGTGCACGATGAAGGAGAGAGACAGAACATAAGACGGGCAGAGGGGCGTACAGAACCCCCCCCCCCTGAATTGGGGGTGACCTAGAGCGATTCTTGAACAAATAAGATTGCCTTTGTGTGTGCATTATTTTTTTTTCTGTTGACATTTGCTAAGCGCCGGGGCTCCTGGCCATGGGAGATAGATGAGGGCCCTAAAATGCCTCTGTTTTCTGCCAGGGCTTT
>OMKR01104474.1:12500-25508 GCA_900302355.1 Cyttopsis rosea | reverse complement strand
CGGCGCGCGACCCTCCAGGAGCCTCCTGGTGTTCGGGGGCGGAGACAACGAGGGCAACTTCTTCTCGGACCTGACGGTGGTGACCGTGGAGGAGCTGCTGGGTGGGGTTCAATTTTAATTTAATGTTTGTTTTTTTGTTTTGTTTTGTTTTGTTTTTCTCCCTTCTCCCGATATTCAGAGAATGTTTTTCCTCCCCCAAGGACATTGTTCACATTATACATTCTTTTTTCTTTTAAATTCATTATTTATTTTAATTATCTCGAGTAAGCAAAGTGTATATTTTGGCGAAGGTTTTAGATGCACATTGCAGATTTGAACGACCATAAACTCCATTTAATAAATTGGAAGATGGACTAAACTCACTTTTTTTTGTAATCCAAAATCTAACCCCATACAAAAAATGACTGATGTTCTTGCTATATGACAACTGAAATATCAGTGTGCATTTAAACAAGTGTGTATATATTTTAATGCCACGCAAGTCTGTTTTCTCAGGTAAATGTTCTAATTGTGTTATGCAAAGCAGAGTTTGGCTTTCCTGGTTATCAGAGTCATTGAGGTTTGGGTGAAGTAGTTCTTTGTTGACTTTTAAATGGCCTTTTCAACATCTGAGTGAAGTGTACATTTAATTTCCTCCAAAGAAATTCAGTAAAAATTGTTGTTGCCTTGTAGCTTTTTCCTGCTCTTAAAAGAATAAAGCCATATCAGACTCGTAACTGAAAAGTAAATATATTTTGTGTTTCACAAGTTTTGTTTTTTAACCGGATTTTATCGAGGAAAATGGGTGAAGGGGAGGAATTCCAAATCCCACCCCAAAATGAATGATCTTGCTGTAATCTTTCACAATAACAGATTTATCACAGGAGATCAATTTAGTACTTTTTGACGTTATTAAATATTATTTTCTTACCTTGTCTCTATTTTTGCTATTTATTTGAAATGATTTCTAAATGTTTTTGCTGCGGTAGTTATGGTCATAAATATTCCCATAACTACTTCCTGTGCCACATTTAACAATTTAGTTTACTCTCGTAAATAGGTAGGGGTGTGTGTGTGTTGTAGTTTGTGCTTTGTGTGTGTGTAGTAGCTTTGTAGAGTTTGTAGATTTCAAGTTTCATTTGCCCGCATTTTAAGCAGCGTTTATATTTCCCTGGCTATTAAAAAAAAAAAAAAAAAAACGAGCTCCACAATAGGGACTGATGACTAAGATTAGAAACGATTAAAATCCACTGGAACTTCTTCAGATTCGGCCGCAAAAGGAAAAATTGATTTACAATGCTGTGAAAAGTGCTGGTATTTGTTGGGAATCTGAGAGGTTGTTGTTATGTAGGTTTTTGTTCCAACTCTATCTTAAAACTCATCTCTTCAACCAGCAGAAACCTGTATACACTCGATACACAAGATACTCCAACGCTGTCGTTATCTTTCTGCTTTATAAAGCAGAGACCAATTCAACCAGACCTATCCACAGTGTTAAGCACAACCTTAATTTGACCTTAATTTAATAAGGTTTTTTTGAGACCCTGATTACACAACTTACCGCTGCTCTGAGTTGAGTTGGCTCATTGCTGTTGGTAGAGGCAGCATTGGCACTGGTCATCCTACAGCAGGCTCCACCAGTCCAGTTCAGTTAAAGGTGCAGTGTGTAGAATTTAGTGACCTGAAATGGAATATAATATTCATAGGTATGGGTTAATTAGGGTATAATCCCATGAAAATAAGAATCGTTGTGTTTTCGTTACCTTAGAAAGAACCGTTTATCTGTACATGAGGAGCGGGTCGCCTTCCACGGAGGCCGCCATGTTGTTTCTACAGTAGCCCAGAACGGACAAACCAAACACTGGCTCTCGAGAGGGAGATTCTCCTCCACGGAGGGGTATTAAATTGGTTGCAATCTGTACGCTCACCACTAGATGCCATTAAATTCTACACACTGCACCATTAATGCTATTCAAAAATGGACATGGACCAACCTTGTGTAAAAAATAATGTCTTTGTCTGATCCTGCAAGGCATTGCAGCCCATAATGGGACTGCAGCTGTAAAGTTTCAAGCTGGTTTTAATCGTTTCACTTTAATCTTACAGTTAATCTTAATCTCAATTGCTGAGACACAATTCCTGGAATAACTATATAATAACCATTTTCTCAAATCTTCATCTTTAAGAAACCCACATCCAACAGCACAAACGTCTAACTTCTGGGTCCCAATTTAAACTTTTCCCTCAGATAACACACACAAGCTGTCAAAAACACAGACTGCATGACTGTTTGTTACACACAATAGATTTTCAGTCATTTGGAACTTTGTAAAATCACAGCACTGACTATCCAGATAACCCTTTCAGGAACACCCTGGCGAGAGAAATTCAGAACAGTACCTCTTACATTAGTGGATAGGGGAATACTACTATATATGCTATTTTGGTCAAAAACCTAACACTTGAAATGTCACACTGACAAAACACCTAAGGAAGAGTCCATGCACTGTAAAATACCCAATTTCCAAAAGCTTCATTTCCAAATGCAGCAAATGTACAGGTTACTCAGAATCACTGGGCGTTGTTCGGAGCCATTGTTGCAAAGCATATGGACATGCCTCTAGGCCCTATTTACTGTATTGACCCTGCAATTCGGATTGGTGTGTTAACAATTTTGAGGATTAGTGTTTGCACCTGGAGAAAGGTCGCCAGACCAAATCGCAAATGCTGTATGTCTGGAACCTCTCAGTTCATTTTCGATTTCCAAGGGGCGTTACCAACGGGCGCAGACCAAAATGTCTCTGGACGCAATTGGATAGAACTACAACCAATCAGAGCAACGACACGTGTGACACAGTTCACAATAGTGTGAATAGTGAATAGTGTTCACGGTTGTGGGAAATGTGTGTGTTTGTGAATGACGTAAGGGTTAGGGTTACAGGTGTGCTACAGGAACCAGTTTTTCTGTTTAAGCAATCGAGAAAAAACTGTAAAAACACTCATGATCGCTATTGCTATGCAGGTGTTCTCGCAATTCTCACACAATCTCACACAATCTCACACAATCACACACAATCTCCAACCGGAAACAGTAATGCACACCGCACATAAACCGGAAGTTAAGAGACGCCCTCTTGTGCACGGGGCAAATTGCCAGAACGATTCGCAAATGGTTCCCAGGCTACTGGTCTATGATCTCACTTCTGCAATCATCATTTACAGTAAACCAAGGTCATACTTTGTCTGAAAAGCTATGCCCTGTGGAAGGTTATGGCTTCCCCGATGCCGTTACCACACCACGGCTTGATAAACAGGTGTGTGTAGACCAGATTGATTTTAAGATAAGGTGAGGTTTGGTGCATTTCTCCACAGACAATTAGCATTTAAAAATACATTTAAAATAAGCTTAACAGTCTGGAAAAAAATTGAGAATGAAAATAATAATAAAATAAAATACAACAAAGGGTGAAGTGAAATTTAAAATAAAATAAAAAATATAAATTGTCAAATATATACAAATAGCCGAGTCCATAACTAGTGAGTCCAATATGGGCAAGCTACTGTATGGTGCAAGTTATTGTATTGCAGCATTACTAATAAAAGTGGCATACAGGACAAATTATTTACAGTCTGTAACTATTCTCATTATCGAGGCTGCATTTCCTCCTAGATTCAGGAAGCGGTGAGTTCTCTCACACAACAGAAGACACCAATAATTCCCCTTGCTGTTTCCTGGTCTGTTTTTATCTACAAGTTCCTGCCATTGTTTAATTGGTGAAAATGGTGCACAAAATGGGCTCTCAGAGGCATCATTGGTAGACTATTTGAACTAAATGCAAACTTGGATTCTGACTTTTAACATTTCACGGGAGCAATGCATTTAAACCTGCGCTCTTTAGTTCAAGAGCAATTGCATGAAACAACCCCATGTATAAATATATTTCCAAGGCTCTGAACTTAAGACCTTTTAGTTACAGTAAAAAATACAAATATCCCCCGACGCAATACTGGAATTGCTCTAGTAAAAGTGAAAGCACCACAATATCATTTCTACATTATGTAAAAGTGTGATTGCACTTGAATGTACTTAAATTACTTGGATTCAGGCTATTGAAACTGTTCTGTGTACTATCAAACCTTTTTCATCAATGATCACCCAAAATGGACCAACCCAAATCGAGAGGATTTGTCGATTTTGGGTTGGGTTTGTTGCCGGTCCCGCCTCTCTAGTCTCCACACACCTGTTTATTCATTCAGGGAGGCCTGTGGGGCTGTGAGCCGCCCACACCCAAGTATATCCAGCAAACCGGCAAACCAAGCCCCCTTCAAACCACGGCCATTATCATAATTTGTTCACGCCGAAGGAAGTAAAGGAGCCGCAGAGCAAGAAGTAGGCCCCTCCACGCCGCCTGTTCAGGGCGGGAATGTTGCGCCATTGTTCCACCGCGCCGTGATGTTATTAAACCAGTGTGATCGTTTTCCACTTGTCCTAGAAGCTCTGCCTCCGGAGAAGGAAGGAACGTTCTCCACCCGGTCTACCGGTCCGGCTGTCGGCACCGTCATCACCCGAGGCTACGTCAAATTAAATAATTTTAAATGATTTTATAATTTTAAATAATACGTTTATTAAATCAGTGTGATCACGTTCAACCCGTCTTTCTGGCCCGACGCCGTTGTGTCTGTCAACGCAAATAATGTCGTCTAATCAATGAATGAATGCAAACAAAAGGTGGGTTAGGAAAACAAAATAATTTGAAAAAATAAATATAAATATAGGTATTCTAGCAACTATTAAGCAGAAATAATGAGGATAAACTATGAATTGTGTTAGCCTGCTAAAACTGCTAAATATATATTTATACATAAATGTTGATATTTATGACATCAAAATGTAATTTTTTATACATTTTATAATGTGAATAATTGAATAACTTTTGCAAACTTCACATCACGGGGTCATTAAAGTTTAAAACACGTGCATTTAACGTAGTCCGACTATAACTTGAAAACATGACTTTTAGTCTATGTACAGTAGTTTGGCATGTTGTTATATGGGCTGAACACACCTCCTCCACAACGATTATAATTAATAATTGTCTACTTTTTCTACACCACATTAGGGGGCCCACTACTGAGCTAAATCATTCACAATGATTATTTCATTTTATTTCTGATGAGTCGACAGCACTCGGGGTCCATTACAAAACCTTCACTGGAATCTTCATGCGATCTGTGAACGTTTCTTTACTTTCCACACATCGTCATGGCTCAAGATCCTGTTCTTGTTGAGGAAGATTCATACTTATGTGTGAATTAAACACACAACAAAGCTTCAAAACTGAAACAACTATATAAACATTGTTCAAAAGGCCTAAAGCTCCCTGGCGGTGACTTTACACCCCCCATTCCACATTGTGCCGTACTCTTTCCAGTGTAGTGCTTCCAATGCTGTACTTAAAATTTACCGTTCAAAAGGTTTATAAAAATGTATCAAACTAAAATCCAGATGAGATTTTTTTTATAACACCCACTGTACAACATGAATATAATAAAACTATTCCAACTTGTTGTTGGTGAAACTGTGGATGTAAATTCGATGTGAATGGTGAGCAACCAACTGAATACCCCTCCGTGTAGGAGAAGCTACGGTGGCCACGAACCTCACCAAGAACGCGAAAGTCCCTCTCTAGAGCCGGTGTTTGGTTTGTCCGTTCTGGGCTACTGTAGAAACATGGCGGTGCAACATGGCGGCCTCCGTGGAAGGGGCTCCAGCCCCTATGGAGATATAAACGGCTCATTCAAAGGAAACGACAACACAATATTTTCATCAGTTAATACATACTTATGAATTCTATTCTATTTCTGTCAAGTCCGTTCCGCTAGATGCCACTCAATTACACACACTGCACCTTTAAAAATAATAATAAAATAACCGTCTTTGGTAAATGGGGAAAATACCCATGAGAACCCTGCAATCTATCCATCGAGGCAGGTATATGTGTATCTAGGAAAATGCTTTCGAAATTGGACAATAAAACTCAAATATTAAAAAAGGAAACGCTGGAGATTACTTAACTACTTTTTAAAAGTGAAACTCCTGGCCAGCTGAGCCAACTATATTTTTATTCCATCAAACAACCTTTACGATGGAAAGGGTGACTTTTTTTTTAAAGATTTAAGCTTTTAAAATATCAATATTTATGTATAAATACATATTTTAGCAGTTAAGCTAACCCAACTCATAGTGTATCCTCATTATTTCTGCTTAATAGTTGCTAAAATACCTTAGTTTGTTGTCCTAAGCCACCTTTTGTTTGCACTGAAAGGCATATTGTTGTGGCTCAAACACATAGACTATATTATCCTTATTTCTTTGCTTGATAGTTGCTATGATTGCTCCATTTTAGAACATTTTCAATTTGTTTTTGATCTGCTGTGGTCTATTTCAGCCACCGTACCGTCGTGTACAAGTGGGCGTGCTTTGGACCCAAATTACGACAGTGGGCGTGATTTGAATGGGGCGTGGTTTGTAGCCTTGCGGACCGCAAGGCCGCAGCTGGACCCTGGACATTCCGGAAAGAGCCGAAAAACCCCGGAAAGAGCATATACCTTCCGGAAAGAGCCGAGACATTACGGAAAGAGCCGAGACGTCCCGGAAAGAACCGGGCGGACACGAGTCTCTCCCCCATCTCCTCCCCCTCCCTCCAGTCGTGGTGCAGCCAAGCAGCCATGTTGCCGTGAGCCTGTTCCGGTATCAGGGCAGGATCGGGCGCAGCTCTCCGCCTCTCTCTCTCTCTCTCTCTCCCCGCTGGCTGACACGCACCTCGCAAGGGAAAAAAAACACACCCCGCTGGTGCCGATAATGGATTTTACAACTTGACGATCCTTCCTTTTTGACGCCTCGTCAGAGGGAAAAGCAGCCCCGGCGCCGCCGCACCGCAGTGCAGCACTCCGACGACCTTACTGGAAACCGCGGAGATCTCCGTGGATTCTGGGAGGGTTTTTGGTGGATTCGGCGGAGGAAATAGCAGGCTAGGCTAGGCTAGCTACATGGGCTAACGTCGGCTAGCTAGCTCGTTCGTCGGGTTATTTAGATTTCCCCCCACCTGCCATGTGAGCTTGTTATACGGGGGCTGCTGTTGAGGGTTTTTTTTTCCTTTTTGGGGGGGTGGGGGTTACACTTCTGCGGGGAGAGGGGGCGTCTGAATCCCCCTGTTCTGACTGGAAAGGTCGTGATATCACCGAGGATAACTTTGGCCTGAAAGTTTCACCACATCCCGGACCTGGTTTTTTTTCTCTCTCTCCCTGGGACCTCAAAGGAAATCCACGCGGAAGCCCCCGTCGGGCGGACATTTCCTGCGGGGTTTGCGGTGACAGTCGGGGCTTTGGAAAGTCCAGACTTTGGCCTCGACGCGGCGAGCTAGCCCGCTAACTGAACCGAACCTCGTCTGTTGGACCCCAAACCATCGCCCAACTTTTCCTACCGCTAGCAGCGCTGTTAGCTCGGCTAAACCCCGTCGGCTCGGCGGCTCTCGCGTCTTTTCCACGTCGCTAAACGCTCTTTTTAAGTGTTTGTTTTGACACCGGGACAGAAAGACGGACAGACGACAGCTCGCCTTCCGGCTTAACATCGCTATTCATTGCTATTGGGGAGGATTGTGGGACGGTGTAAGCCGCCCACACACCTGGAAACCTTCCGGAAACAGCCGAAACCTTCCGGAAACAGACGAAACGTAACCGCTAATTTTTTTTTTAAAGTGTTTGTTGTCATACCTCGGCGGAAAGACGAGCCGTCGCTCGCCTCCCGAGTCGCCGCTGTTCGTGGTGGGGGGGTTGTGGCACCGTGAGCCGCCAACACACCTGGGAACCTTACGGTGACCTTCCGCGTCTCGGCAGAACGAAAGAAAGAAAGACGACCCGCTCCGAACGCCCGTTGACAAACATGGGACGTGTGCTCGCTGCTAGCTAGTTAGCTAGCTAGCAGGCTAACTGAGCTAGCCGCCGATGGTGGATCCAACCTGTTGATCCACGGTGCTGCACCGGGCTTCATCTGGACAGAAAAACGGACCCGTCTCCCCCCGTTTCGCTCCTTCCCAAAGTTTCCCAGCGGACACCGAGGATCCCCTCGAACCTCTTCCTGCTTCGCCAACTCCACGACGACCTGAGATGTCAACCAGAATCCCACTGGTACAAGTCATTGAAAACTCTGCTGGCCAGGTAAGGAGCGAAGACGGCGCTGTGTTCATCCCCCGGAGGGGAGGCTGGGGTGTTACAGCAGCTCACACCAAGACAACAGGCAACAATAATCCACAGCAGTAATACGAATAGCAAACAAATACCAATATCAAATAACAGGCAAATATCCTCCAAATAAAAGCCACACCAGCTACATTCAAATGAAAGGAACCAAGCCGTTCACTCGGCCTGTAGTTGGTCTTTCACGCCGTCCTGTTCTTTGCATTCCTCCTCTCACGCAGCCCGGCCCTTAGTTTGCCACCCGAGCAGCGGTCCAGCGCCGCGCCGACTTTCCACCAATCTCCGGGTTTCTGTTTCGCCCGAGGCGTCGGTTAAGTGGGACGTCAAAAAGCGGAGGTGTTGGCGCCCTCCGCGCCGGTGGAGACGCCGACTTCGCGTTCATGCAAAAGTTCACGAGGCGCCGGCCGCCCGGCGCACCGCCCTGGGTGACAAGTGTCGCCGCCGACTCCTGCGGTGTAGCTCCTTGCGGGGTCTTCTGTGTTGTTGCTGGTCAACAACAAGCGGAACGCCTTCCAAGGTGTTATTTCAGGTCAAACTAAGGCTCGGATTCGGCTTCGGGGCTCGGCGGCTTGGGTTTCGGTATTGGGGAATATCCAGATCATTTCTTTTAAAAGGAGTCTGTTTACTTTTTCCAAAATAAATACTGATTCCATGTACATTCCAGCCAGTTTGGAAATGGCCTCATACAGTGGGCACTGTTTAGCCGTTTTGCCAATACGGAGCAGCGGGGGCCCAGTAGATTTGTAAGTCCAAGAGCCAAGTTTTAGTGGTAAAAACTTGAATAAGTTGCAATTTTTACAACTTCACGTGCTCTTGAGCCACATCGTAATCATATAGCTGCATAGGTAAGACTTTCAGGACAGTTAAAACCTAATTCTGAATACAGCAAACTTATAATAATGAGGCATATAGGGGCCATATTTGTGACCAAACCTGTATTGGCAGACAATATTATTTGAATTACTGAAAAAAAATTTTAAGTCTGTAATTTGGGCTCTCATTAGCACAGCGACTTTAACCCTGTAGCAGTGTCACGGTTGGGGCTCTGTTCCCATGAGTCTGCAGGGTTCTTCTCTCTGCCGCTAGGAGAGGCTTAGCTGCTTACGTCACTAGTTGGATGGGCTTCATCGTGGGCCAAGGCTGGCTATGACTGAAAATGCTCCAAAAGCGCCGCTTGCACACACACATACAGAGGGGGATATGGCCCGAAGCCGGTGCGTTGTACCCATTCACCTGCCCTTGTGGTGCACTCCACACATTTGACGATATCACCACATCTGGCACATTACGATTTAATACAACAGCCCACGATAAATATGTCATCCAGTGTAAAAGCAATACGGTTACAGCAGCTTTATCTTGTCTCAGAGAATAGAGGTGGTACGAATCACTTACCCCATGATGCGCTAAGCGATATGGGGTTCACTGTACTATTTAAATGAAACGGCAAACGGACGCAAGCGAGATTACCACTTTATCCTTGGCCTCAGGAACAGGAAAATGTAATAAATCACAATCCTGCCTGAAATGGTGTGGATCAAAATTTTGTAAATGAGAGACTTAAGACAAATTAATCTCTTATTTTCATGCCCTCATTTAAAAGTATGTTTCAAGATATATGGCCACATGTACAAACAAGAAAACATTATTCATGGCGTCTTGTTGCTACAAACTCCAAATAATATTGCAAATTGTCATTGCAAATATAAAATTTTGCTCCACAGTGCATATCGTCATATTTTATTATCACAAAATATCCCAGGTATCCCAGTCTCAGACACATACAACATGGCCTGATATGTTAAGACGCAGCACCCCCTAACAGATGAACATATCTTCTCTTTTACTATCAGACATACAAAAACACAATACAAAAATAGGACGTGGAAAGTGCAACTTTAGTTAAACTTTCTTCTTACTGTTATGGCAAAATACAATAAAAAATAAAAAAAATCTGTAATCTTTATTTATTTATTTATTTATTTTTAATCATTCTGCAACCGGAAAAGCATTCTATTGAGCAATTACCGGGCCACATTTCTCCAAAGCTAAATTGCGTGATGATGCCCTTCATAATGTTACACCCTCCATCTTTCAGTTTGAATCCAAGCCAGAGCAAAAGGAAATAAAAATAAGACTGGCCATTCTCTTGGTGGTAGTACTTTTTATAAACTCCCTACAATTGTTATCTAAAACCCTTGGGGCTGTTTTTGGCTTTGAATGTGTAGTTTATTTGCTGCAATATGTGTAGCCGTTAGCACGTTGTCTTGGTTGATTCATATTGTTGTCTTTTGAATGGTTATAGCCATTTGCCTTGATGTATCGCAACACCTAGAGATGGGCGATTATCAAGGAATTTTATCATAAGTTATAAGGAATTTCACACTATCAGAACTTAAGGTTTCATAACCCCTCCTCCCATTCAGACCTCACATTGTGAGAATTCTAACACCACATATTGTCTACATCAACTACACAACTGTGCATGACAATGTCCTAATCTTATGACAATACTATACCCCTGAAAGATGATAAAGTGATATTGAATGACTGCCTGGTCCTACACCACTACTTCACAGAATGCCATAATTGTATAACAAGTTTTATTCTGAGCAACATCCACAACCTACAGTATAGTAGCGCCATAAAGACCAGGTAGTAAAGTGTATGTATGAATTTTGGATACAAGAAAGGACTGGTTGTACCCTTCGTAATTGAAGTACATCCTGCTGCTGTCAATAGTTGTGTACTTTTGCGTTGGTGTCGGCGTCAGGTAGAACAATCTAGTGAGGTTTTGGAGTGACGTGTGGTTTGAGAAATCTCTGATAATTGTAGTACCATAAATAGACCAAAGGCAAATTGTGATTGACAAGTTGGACTTTAACATCCTATTGGTTGGTTAATATCCTGAACGTTTTTGGATTGAGACAACACGTTTCAAAAGGTTAGGGTTGAGGGTTAGGTTTCAGCTTTCGCTTGAGCTTTTAGTTGTGTAAAATGTTCTGAATTGTTCTGAAAGCATTAGAATAATACACCCCTTCTACTGCCTCCACTTGTCATTGGTAAATATATCCTACCTGTAATGACTCAAGTCCAGCCCAGGTGAGTCATGAGAGCCAATCGGTGGACATCTAGGTGGTTGACTCACAAAGGTCCAAACTCTTATGAATTTCGCTCCCCTGGGCTGCTGATAAAAGGTTTGTGTCTGTGCGTACGTACTTTGGAACAGGGAAAGCAGAGTGAACAAACAGCACACTGGTATATAGGTAGGTGTAAGGAAATTTCTATACAGGCGCAGCTCTACCTGGAACAAAGCAACAATAACGCTGACGATTATGTAAGACTTCTACTTTCGTTGCCATGCTCACGTGATTGGGTGTCCATGACTCCATGCTTGACTTTCCCATGAGATATTATTATACTCTGCAGATTGTTAACGCCTTGAAAAGAGATCGGTAATATTTACAGCCGAATATTGGAAGCTTTTCAGGTGTTGGATTTAACTTAAGTTAAAACCATGGACTTAAAATTCCCTTCACACTCATGCTATCACGGGGCCAATCTGGCTGACAGCTCACTGTCAGGTGAGGGTTTGGTGGGTCAGAAGAGCTCAGAGGTCATGGCCAGACCTCAACTAGGTTTCTTGGTTAAAGGTCACGGACGTGCACGCATGGGCTCTCACACACACACTCTGGCTAAAAGGCTGTGCATATGAGATTATATGGTGTCATGTCTCAGGACCCCCACACACACACACCCCTCTTCTGGAGTGTTGACAGATTGGACTATAAGTCTGTGTGACTGTCGGAACAAGGCCTATTTTCAGATCTTGGTGATCAATTGGCCAAAACGAATCTATGTCCGAGTTGACTTGCTCCTGAGGTCATCAGATATTTTTTCAATACTTGAGGCAAAATTAACTGTCGGCCATTGTTGTTTTTCTTTGGTCAGCATCATACATTTACTGAACAGTATCAAGTCATGTTCCTTTGATTTCAGGCATGTCAAACATAGTTTACAGAATATTGAGTTTCAAACCAATAAAAAATCGTTCCAACTTTCCATTTCATTAGGTCTACATTATTGAGGTTTCACTGTAGTATTTACAACAGCTACCATATTTTTTTTACATGAATGCAATTACGGAGCTAAATTTGAGTAGAGGGGGTATTCTAGCCCCTTCCATATAATGGAAAACCAAGCGGTCCATAATGGTGCACTAGGTTTGATCAGTAGGACCTTGGGCTGCACAATTTTGAATAAAATGAGAATCATGATTTTCTTGTTTGAGATCAAGGTTGGGTTGCATAGAGGTTGAGAAGCGATAAAGAAGTAAGTGGCACACTTTTAGGTAGCCACGGCAACCACATCATCATGTGATGTCTTTGTGACGTCACAACTCTCTCCCTAGAAAGCTGGGTGTTTTGGTTGTGCCGTCAGAAGAACGCACACACACACACACACACACACATCAATAAAGAAGGGATCCTCTTCAGCCCGTGTTTTAATGCACACCCTGTGGCAAATGCCACTTTCCCAACCAGACCCCTGCTCTATCATAAACTATTGTACAAATTTAGAAGACCAGTCACACGACCAATTCAGTCCTTCGAGCCAGATAGAGCATTTACCAATGGAATGGCATATGAAGAGGATGTACAGGCTTATGGAAGAGCCAGACTAAAGCGTGTTATATGGTCACCACCCTGGAAGGACCTGCGTCGGGAGTTCAGAGAGGTGTTGCCCCCCACAACTGAAGGATATGCAAGGACT
>OMKR01104474.1:0-10000 GCA_900302355.1 Cyttopsis rosea | reverse complement strand
GTGTTTCAGGCCGAAACGCAGACTAGCTGTGGACAAATCAACAACCACTGAATTGCAGTCACATCTTGTGGCCTTAATTCTTTCTTAAATTAGTACCCACATTTATATTGATCCAAGGCACAGTGCTGCTGCTGTCTCCATCACAAATCTATAGTTGTATTTAAATATTTGAGATATTTTACCTTAATATTTGCCTCAAAAACTTGTATCCACGTGTATTTAAATGTCCATTGTTATCTATATATTGTATGTATATATGTGTGGGTGTGTATACAGTTGTGGCACCCTTGCATTTTCTTTTCTTTTTTTTTCAAATACTGCACCATTTCTTCCAGAAAATGGTTGAAATGAACATATTATTGTATTGACATACAGATGGGTGACAAATTACAAACCAACAGAAATTGTCTTTGTAAGGTGTTGGGCCACCACGTGCCACCAGCAAGTCTCTGGAAATCTACTGGAAGGATAGAACACCATTCTTCCAAAAGATATTCCCTCATTTGGTGTTTTGATGATAATGGTGAAGAGCGCTGTCTTAACACTCAGTCCAAAATTTCCCATAGGTGTCCAATTGGGTTGAGGTGACTGCGAAGGCCAGCAAATGATTCACATCATTTTCATACTCACCGAACCATTCAGTGACCCCTCGTGCCCTATGGATGAGGGCATTGTCATCCTGGAAGAGACCACTCCCATCAGGATAAATGTTTCATCATAGGATGAAGGCGATCACTCAGGACAACTTTATTGATTTACAGTGACCCTTCCCTCTAAGGGGACAAGTGAACCCAAACCATGCCAGCAAAATGGCCCCCACAGCATAACAGCCACCGGATCCCGTCTCTGCCCCTCACATAAAAGAGCCACTGGATCCCCTCAAGCCCCTTTTCCACCTTCCACCAAGGCGTTTTGAGGGCTAGTTTGGAGCCGGGCCTAATCTGGAACCAGTTCGACAGCAAAAGAACCGGTTCTGGAACTGTAAAACTGGTTCCAGAGCAGCACCACTTGGCTGCTGGGCTAGAACCAAGAACCGCTTACATCAGAGGCTGGGTGTGGGGACATGGGCTGGGGGCAGGGACAACCAAGAGCGACCAAAACATTGTGATTGCCATTTTTGTTACTGCTTTAGCAGGACTGAATTCATGGACATAAAATCTGGTCCGTGGCGCTCTCAGGTGGACAAATCAAGTGCACATATTGTAAAATATATCATATTTTATTGTGTCGAAGGTTAGTTAGAACACACAAGCTGCGAACTCCGGTGCTCGTCGGCTCCAAAGCAATTTACATGAGGCTAGAAACAATCAAAACATACATTGACCATTGGAGCAACCTCGAAATTAAGTGCATGAGCTTCTGTTTCTATATTCAAGATACAAGTGCAAGATGCTGTAAGGAATCCGATAAAATAGTGTTGATAGTATATATATATATATTTTTTTTGTAAGTGCAAAAGTACTAAAGATGCACCGATTGTAATTTTCATGGCCGATTCCGATTTCCAATCTTTTAAAAGTCTGACCTGCCGATTCTGATTTTCTTTCTTTCTAAGAACTATAATTGACAGCATATACTAACATTTAATGGAAAATTCAATTGTATGTTCATAATTAAGCATTTACTATTAAATAACTTACATTTTCTCCAAAACTGCACCAGGTTACAGGACTCTCATTCAAACAAATCATCAAAATCAACAAAAAATGCTCCAAGGTACTGGACAGAGCGTTTTTGTACAAATAAAACCCAGCTCCATAGCGATCAGAGCTCAGATCGCTTCTGAAAAAATTCCCGCCCGCCTTCTCACAGCTGGTGGCTGGAAACCTTTGCATCGGGGAAAATGGTCGCTTGTCAGATATTTGTAACAAGCAACCATATTTTTTTAAACAAGCCCAAAAACAACACAACCCACGACCTGTGACTTTTTCAAGCGACACTCCCTCTGCGAGCGACCACTGTTGTGCGGAGAATGTGCGAGAGGAGAGATGTAAACACTGGCACTGCTTTACGGAAGAAATAGGGTTATTTATTTTAAATCTAACTATATTGATATAAACGGTATTGTCTCATACTATATCTTGTTTGAAAATATATGGATATACCGTCAATATACCGCACAGTCCTAGCATGACGTGAAGCATCGTGTGGCGCATAAATGTGTAAATTTGACGGCACAAAATCGGATATATCTGACACTGATTGGCCGGTCACCGGTCATGACCGATCAAGCTGAAAACCGACCAATTCTGGTCACCGGCTGATCGGTCGGTGCATCTCTGATAAGTGCTCATGTTAGTGCATTGTCAATACAACAACTTAAAGCTACAGAAAGAAGAATAGTTAGTCCTAGCTAAGATAGGATCAAGTGTTCCTGAAAGGGTCTGCAGGTGTTTCTTGAAGGTTGTGAGTGTTTATGCAGAACGTACCTGCTAGGTAGCTCGTTCCACCACTGGGGCACCACGCATGAAGAGAAGAGTCTGGATTGAGAACTCATTCCACGCAGTGGAGGCACCACCAGCCGCCGCTCATTTGCAGACCTCAGAGTGGGTTGGGGCATATGGCCTGATACGTGATGCAATGTGTGTGGGTGCAGATTCAGTGACTGCCCTGTAGGCCAGCATCACGGATTTGAACTTGATGCTGGCAGCTACAGGGAGCCAGTGGAGAGAGATGAAGCGAGGCATGACATGTGCACACTTTGGCTAGTTGAAAACCAGGCACGCTGCTGCATTCTGAATCACCTGCAGATGTTGGTAGACCAGCCAGTAGAGCGTTGCAGTAGTCTAGTCGTGAGATGCCAGGAGATCGCCTGGACAAGGAGCTGTGCCGAGTGCTCCGACAGGTACAGTCTGATCTTCTTGATGTTATGCAGAGTGAATCTGCAGGATCGGGAGACAGGAAATTTGATCAGAGAAAGTTAGCAGGTCGTCAATCACTACCCCAAGATTTCTAGCAGACTTGGATGGTATTGATGATGACGAGCCAAGCTGAACATTTATGTGGTGTTGAATGGTTGGACTTACCAGGATGATGAGGAGTTCTGTCTTGGAGAGATTCAGTTGGAGGTGGTGTTCCTTAATCTAGACAGATGTCTGCAAGGCATGCCGGGATTTTCACAGAGACAGTGGTATCCCCTGGCGGAAAGGAGAGGTAGACCTGGGTGTGATTGGCGTAGCAGTGGTAGGAGAAACCCATGTGGCTGGATGACCAATCCCAGTTAGGAAGTATATGGTGAGAAGAGAAGAGGGCCAAGCACAGATCCCTGTGGGACACCAGTCTTTACCTGGTGTGACTTGGACACCTCTCACTTCCACGACACCCTGTAGGATCTACCCTAGAGAGGTAAGACTCAAACCATTTGTGCGCAGTCCCTGTAATATCAAGATCAGAAAGACTGGACAAGAGAACATGATGGTTAACAGTGTCAAAGGCTGCGGATAAATCAAGAAAAATCAGAACAGATACTTGCTGCTGGCAGCTCTTGCTGCCCACAAAGTGTCCACAACTGTCAGCAGGTTATTTTGTGTGAGAAAACAGATTAGCTTGTTTAAAGTTGTTTTAAGTGTTTTAGTGTTGTTCAAGTGTTTTGGATAGAAATGGCAGAAGAAAGACAGGTCTGGGAATGTTCCTGTCATCAGTGATGTGTTGATGGTGTGTGTGAGTGAGGGTATGACGGTGGGAGAAATGGCCTGCAGAAGGTGAGAGGGGATAGGGTCATGGGGACAGGTAGTAGAGTAGCTGCAGAGGCGGAGATTAGATATGTCAGTGTTGGATAGGAGGCAGAAAGAGTAAAGAGAGTCAGGTGCTGGAGGGTTAGGTGAGAGAGGGGGGTGGAGAGAATTATCTTCAAAGAAGGTGGCATAGTAATCATCAGTCAGGGTAGAGGGGGGTGGAGGGTTGAGGAGAGTTTTGAAAGTGGGGAACAGTTTGCATGAATCAGTAGTGTTGTTAATCTTATCCTGATATTAAGTGGTTTCAGCATTAGTAATACTAGATGAGAAAGATCATAAAGAGGATTGATACTTATTCAGATGAACACAGTCTCCAGACTTGCGCCACTTTCAGCCGACCTGAACTTTGTCCGATGATCTGTCCTGGACAGCCAAGGGTTGAAGGGTGCTTCTCGTGCTGGTCTGGAGGAGAGGAGACAGAGGTTATCAAGACATGAGTTTAGTGTGGAGCAGAGCATGTCTGTGGCATTATTAACATCAAGTGAGAAAAGGTTTTCAGGTCAGCAGCATCTCTGTGTTCTGGCACCTCCTGATTTACAAATCACGGACTAGCAAATAGTGTGAAGAAAAATAACTTTGGATGCGTGTATGAGTCATAGAACTGCAACTGATAGTATGTGCGCTGTAGCACGATACTAACTATCTCTCTGTAAAGGCAGATCGTGGAGACATTTTAATCGTTCACAATCTAATATCGTCATATCGCACACCTCTAGTTCAGGTGGCCGGAGGGAAGAAGAGACCAGAGAGGAGAAATGAGTGGGGGAGAGTGAGCGAAGGTTTCGACGGAAAGAGACGCAATACCTTTTTCGTCATGTAACCAAGTACACTCAAACTATTTCTGTATCATCCTCGGAGATAATCCGCATGATGCACAGCCTCTGCTGTGCAACCATGTAGTTCACTCTATGTAACTGTGGAGCCTTGCAAACAGATCCCAATTTGTATCTATGTATGTGTGTATATCTGTATTTGTGAGAAATCTATTAATCCCCAGTGATGGCAGTGGTGAAAATAATCAGATTGTTGTTAGATATGCACTAACTGCTATAATTTCCAGATCCTGTTCCTGTGGCTGTATGTCTTCCTGATTATGGGCTTAAGGGTAGACCTCGGCCAATCGCAATCAATTCACCATAAAGCCACCTTTCCAATCGAACAGAGAAGAGTAAATCTCTGAATCCGATGGCCGGGAATGAGAAGAGGAGGAGTGCAGGGTGAGAAAGATGAGTGATGGTGCCTGGGAGGGAGAGAATGAAGGCGGGACGTGAGAGAAAGGAACAAACATTGGAGATGGCGGGATACAGCGAGCGACATCACCATGGCAACACAGTCACCACGACCTGAAGTCAGGAGGAGTGTTTTCTGTGTGTGTGGATGCGTTTGTCTTCCCACCCACAAATTGGTGTATAATGTAAAAGCCTTTGTAAGAGGTGGTGTTCTGCCTATAATAAAACGCTCCATAATATAATTTGCACCACATATAGTTGCATTTAATAAACAGGGCTGGGAAGGGATATACTGCTGTACAAAGTCCAATACTTTTATTAATCCAGCTCGATATATCGATATAGAATCGTATCATGAACTATCTCATCAATGGTCGTGGTTTTGGGCAGGTAAAAAACCTGGTAATAATAATTACAATAACCTTTATTACAAGCACCTTTCATACACGGCATGTAACTCAAGATGCTTCACATTAAAAGAAGACCATCAGATAGCGACAACAAAAGCAAAGCAAGATGCATTTACAAAGCGGAATAATAACACAATTTAAAGAATTAAATAAATTAAAAACAGGGTAAGAATCAAAAAAAAAATTTTTTGCATCTGGCGAAACGCCTCCAGATCGTCAGAGCCTTAAAACCAGATCTTATTGGATCCAATCCAATATTCCAGATCTTATTGGATCCAATCCAATGTTCACGTCTATCTGAGGGGTCGATATCAACTTTCTCCACGATCGGTATCACCCCGACCGATAATAAAAGCGGTCTGTATTGGCTTTCTCCACGATCCGTACCAGAATGATAATAAAAGCTGTAACACCTTAGCTGTCCCCACGAACTGTAACAGAAAGCTTTTATCGTCTATTAAATAATCATTCACCATGGGTTTCAACTTTTTAGATAAAAATTAATTTAAAATCAACTAAGAAGTCATAATGTCATATTGTAAATAAATTGTACGTGAACTTGAAAGTCCCCAAATGCCCAGTTGTCGCAATTGGAAGTCAAGAGCAAAAGAATAAAGACAAGAATCACGTTTTCCTTTTCCATTGATGTCGTATGATTTTAAATGTTATTGTGAGATATAATATTAAAAAATAACATTTCTGTCTCCTGTTACCTCTGTAAAATCATTGCTTGCTGGTCAGCGGCAAACAGGGCCAAAGTTCAATATGGTCTGACTTTGAGAGTGCCACACCTTGTTTGAGCACTGTGGTGGAACGGACGCCTCCTCATAGGAAAACAATGGCTCCGCCAGCGCCGAGGGATTTCGTCGCTTGTCATGTGTAGCCAGCTTAAGGAGGTCAACGAAGTCAGTTCGTCGTGCTAGCACAGGTCCCCACACACACTTCACCGATGGCCAGTTAGATACCACAATACCGGGAAACACAGAATTGACAATTCATCCATGCTTTGAAACCCATCTCAAAACGCAGACTTTGTGGGTTAGAACACAGTTCCGAAAACCGCTATGCATGTGACATTGGCGTGAACGCTCTATTAGGGTTACTGTGTGAACGCGGTGTGTGAAATTCCATCTGGTTGTCTGCGCACCATGAGTGGCTGCCTCCCGTATCTAGATTAGTAAAGGTCAGCGATAATGAGACTTGAGTCAAAACACAAGTAGCCTTGCCTTGGATTAACATTACTGCTGCTCCCTGGCTTGTGTGTGTGTGTGTGTCGGTCTGTCTGCGCTGTTTGTATGCATGTAAGAGCTTGTGGCTTGTGGGACTGTGTGTGTTTGCGTGTGCATGCCAAAGTTTATGCTTGAGATGTGGCTTGAAATGACCCCCAGTTGCAAATGTTTGTGTTTCGGTGGCAATTCACCAACAGGGATGTGTGTGTGTGTGAGTGTGTGTGGAAGAGGGGGTCTCCCGAGTCCCGAGTGGATGCAGGGTTTATAAATACCAGGCCAAGTTAGTGCATGCTGTGTTGAAGTTTGTGGTGTGTGTGCGTGTGCGCACGCCTGTGGTTCCAAGTTAGATTTTATGAGTCAGATGTAGCATCAGAGAGTAATGTGAGAACAAAACAATGATGTCACTTATTGTCCTCTGGCACATCTATAATTATCACAGGGGCTACAGAGGCATGTGCGCGTGCATCTGTGCACAGCTCAGTGTGTCGGCCCACAGCTGCTCAAACATGAAGGAAGAATCAGAGGAGACGACAAAAATAGTCTGACATGAAAGACGAGAAGATGAGAGAAGGAAGGGAGAAAGAAGAGTTGGATGGACTTGCTAGTCTTAGATGTGGCTTGCTGTACATTTTTAATGCTTTGAAACTACACTCATTGAGCACTTTATTAGGAACACTATACTAATACTGGGTAGGGCCTCCCTTTGCTCTCAAAACAGCCTCAGTTCTTCTTGGCATGGATTCCACAAGATGTTGGAAACATTCCTTTGAGATTCTGGTCCATGTTGACATGATTGCATCACGCAATTCCTGCAGATTTGTCAGCTGCACATTCATGCTGCGAATCTCCCGTTCTGTCACATCCCAAAGGTGTTCTATTGGATTCAGATCTGAATCAGATTCTGTTATTGGCTGACAGAAGTGGAACCCGACATGGTCTTCTGCTGTTGTAGCCCGTCCGCCTCAAGGTTCGGCATCTTGTGCATTCTGAGATGTTCTTCTGCTCACCACAATTGCACGGAGTGGTTATCTGAGTTTGCGTAGCCTTTCTGCCAGCTCGAACCAGTCTGGCCATTCTCCGTCAGTCTGACCTCTCTCACCAACAAGGCGTTTCCGTCCGCAGAACTGCCGCTCACTGGATGTTTTGTTTTTCGCACCATTCTGAGAAAACTATAGGGACTGTTGTGCGTGAAAATCCCAGGAGATCAGCAGTTACAGAAATACTCAAACCAGCCCGTCTGGCACCAACAACCATGTCACGGTTGAAAACACTGAGATCACATTTTGTCCCCATCCTGATGGTTGATGGTGAACATTAACTGAAGCTGCTGAACGTATCTGCATGATTTTATGCATTGCACTGCTGCCACACGATTGACTGTTTAGATAATTGCATGAATAAGTGTGTACAGGTGTTCCTAATGAACTTCTCAGTGAGTGTATGTTCAACAGATGAGAAATATGAAGCATACAGATACAACCAGTGAAGAAGTTTGATGGAGAGAAAACAGTTAGATTTCTAAATGGGAGAGTTAGAAGAAGTAGCCTGCGCCTAGTTTGGCAGCGAGTTGGCTGCTGGGTGTCTGCATCCATATAATCCTCTTGAATACATAACAGACTACGTCACAGTTTTTTACGGTCCCATTTTAGAATATTTCATCTTTCACCAAGTTTGAGCGATAGTTCGAATTTCAAATTAAATTCAGACCCCGAGTTAGCCCACCAGATAGACCATGTGCATCTAGCCCCTGCCATGTGAACTGTTTGATTTATGTTGAAAAGGAAACCATGGGCATCAAGAGTGGGGCTGGTATGTATGCTAGTTGGGTGTCATTATGTTAAAGTAATGACACCTCCAAACTAGAACAACTTTACACCAACACTTTGCTATTTGGGAATGTCTGCCTATTCATGTGCTTAGACCAAATTATTGGAAGTACTACTCTGCACGTCCTGATTACAGGGCAGGCCAACAGATCAGAGACCAGCACAATAAATGGGCCAGAGAAAACAAGAATTGCACGTGTGTACACCATGATTTAGTGCCGCTTATTAGGATTTTTAAAAGTCAGTGTACTTTGTATTGTGTATTTTTTTTTAAGGATGTCCTGCAATCTTGTGCTGTATGTCAGGCTTTTGCAATGTTGTGGAACTCGGTTCCAGCAGTTGCTTAGGAACTTCCTTAGAATTGAGGTGCCAAAGTCACTTTGTTCACATTTTTCACAGTTCAACACTCCCGCAATGCAGCAAGTTTGTTGCTCAACAAGAATATCTTTGATAGGGGAGCCATCAATATCTAAAGTTATGTCGTACATATCACCAGTTTCCGACATTTCATATTAAGATGCACCAATGAATTGAAGTATTGTTCCAGCATTGGGTGACATTGTTGTGTTATTCTTCTACACATGCACAATCCAACGGTGAAGATTAGACATTGAAGATATCCTGTGCATCATCTGAACCTGGTTCATATGTTGCTCACGAGGCGACTTTGCAACTCAGACGGCAAACAAAAAGGAATTTGGCCATTTGCGGTTTTTCAAAGATTGTTTTCATCACATTCTCAACCAGTGCCGCGTAAATGGATATATGGCAAATACAAATATACTGTATTGCTCCATATAGTTCAGTATCTTTGCAGGAGAAAATCTTTCTGCCATTTTCATTTTGTTTACTGTCAAACGAGGACAGGAAAGATCAAGAGAACATGGAGAAGGCAGACGGATAACGGAAATGAAAGATGGCCCCTTAAGCTAGAGCTGGGAGAGGAGAGTGGGATGACGTAAAAAAAAAACAAGCTTAGAGAGATAGATATAGAAAAATCCAGCCAGCCTCCCCAGGGGCCAAAATACAAAAACATATAGTTCAAGATCCTTTGATATGAAGATGCATACGCAAGCACACCTCATCATTTTAAGAGGAGAGACACCCATAGCGATGGGAGCTGCCCAGTGCCCACAGATCGGAAACGTGCCCAAATGCTTTCTTATGGGAAAACCAGACGCTGAAAGGAAGATGGAAAACCTTTTCTCCAAAATAATAATTTTCTCATTTAAAGAAAACGGGACAGACTGCGACCCAGGAAGACGTAATCTTTGTTGATCCCAACATTCAGAGAATCCGAAAATCTGACTAAACCGAGACTGTTGTTCTGACTGGCGGTTGTTCGCGCTACACAGAGATGAAAGCAGAGTAAATCGGGGATGGATGGACGGATGGAGGGAGGGAAAGGGAGAACACACAGAGCTGTGTCTGGGTCGCCCGGCTGGTGCAGAAATCAGCTTTGTACACTCAGATTAAGCCTCATTGTATGAAACGCTGTCCTCATCGCCCTCCCTGGATTGCGGTCTTCTCCTGGTCATAATTGCCGCAAAGAGGAAACTGCAGACACACAGA
>OMKR01104473.1:0-30922 GCA_900302355.1 Cyttopsis rosea | reverse complement strand
CTGAATTTCTTTGGATCTCGGCATGATGTCTAGCTTTTGAGGATCTTTTGGTCTACTTCACTTTGTCAGGCAGGTCCTATTTAAGTGATTTCTTGATTGAGAACAGGTGTGGCAGTAATCAGGCCTGGGTGTGGCTAGAGAAATTGAACTCAGGTGTGATAAACCACAGTTAAGTTATGTTTTAACAGAGGGGGCAAACACTTTTTCACACAGGGCCATGTAGGTTTGGATTTTTTTTCTCCCTTAATAATAAAAACCTTCATTTAAAAACTGCATTTTGTGTTTACTTGTGTTGTCTTTGACTAATATTTAAATTTGTTTGATGATCTGAAACATTTAAGTGTGACAAACATGCAAAAAAATAAGAAATCAGGAAGGGGGCAAACACTTTTTCACACCACTGTATGTTACCCTTGCCCTTACTTCGATCTGCCCTTATATGTGACCTCTACTTGTACGGTTGTACTTAAAGTCTTAACTGTTTGGGCCTACTACGTAGTTGTTGCTTGCCTTGCCCCAAGAATTTCATTGTCCAAAATGACCTTGTGTTGTACTGTACATTTGACCAATAAAACACTTTGAACTTTGAACTTTGAAATTGAACAAAACAATAGGCAGCAGAAGTAATCAGCTGTCGTTTTGTCAGATGTCGCCAGCTGACTGTCTATCAGGGCATTGTCCATGACGACATGACCTGTCGGAACTAAAGCTATCTGATTTTCTGTGTACAATGGAGGGAACAACCACAATGTGCCCACCAAAAAGCCACCAAACAGATATTTGGCTTTTCATCGGCTGAGTGTATGAGAAACATAAGGGCTTTAAAACATGTGGAGGAGGCTGTGAGTCCAACAGTGAGTCCAAGTTTAGACTGGAGAGATATTAGCCATCACCAACCCCCTGTTACCTGGTGTGTGTTCTACAAATTCACAATGCCAATGCACAAGGGCACACACACACATAAATACAAAGACTTATAGGGTGCATAGGAGACAAGGAATCATGTTTCTTGCTGGGGGAATTACTTTTCCTTACAAATGATGACATGATCTAAAAATAGGACCAGTGATGCTTAAAATTACATTTGAAGATCCTCAGACACCGAAGTGTGTCTATGAGGATCCCCAGAAGTTACCGGTTGACGAGTTACCAGACGCTACCAGAGATGGATTAGGGGGTCCATGAAATTTGAAAGCAGGCTCTATAGCAGGCGCAATACTGTCTGGCTACGTCTTGCTATTTCCGGCACAGGTAAAAAACCTCACATCAACCCCGTCCCATGTCGAAACCACAGAGAAGAAATTTAAGAAAGAATGCACACACACACATATAAGTATATAGTATGTGCCAATTAGACATACCCGTGAAAATGCCAAAAGAAACACAAACATACTGTAAAGACATTATTTTTATATACAAAACAAGACAAGCACACGCTGATGTTTACAAGCAATTTGACAAGGAGGCACAGAGGCTCTCTAGAAGTCTAGCAGGTGGAAATTAGCATTATCTTCTGTAATGCGATTGATCTGAATGACTCATTTTGAAAAGCCTTGTGTAGATTGGTAGATACATTTTTGGTCTGGGTTATTTTGTCCAAGAAACTAGTTCAACCAATTTGTATTTTGATCAATTAATGTTTTAGTGGTAATCCCATTTGGGGGGGGGGGATAGGTTTTAGTTTTTCAGGTTGGTTAGTGTCCTTAGTGAAGCCCTCCTAGACACTGATGGTCTGTCAGACAGCGCTGAGTTGAAAATTGTGGTAACTTGATACAAAAGTAGCACTATTGAATCTTGTCTTTTGTTCCAAAATGTGTTCTAAAAACACATATTTTTGCCTGTATGTGGTTAAGGTCACACACTTTCTTTGTATGGGTTGAGACATCTTGCCACCTCAACAAGACACAAATGGATTCCATTCTTCATTAAAAGAAAAAGAAAAATTGCTCCATTGCTCAATCACCTACCTCAACTTGTTGATAATTATCACGGCTTGCAGCCAGCCACCAATGGGAAAACAAGAAACGTACTCAATGAACGATGATGTCATACAGTATATCAAGGGAGTTGATTGTTCAGAGGAAGACACTTTGATACTGTATGCTTTCATTAACCTAAACGCAACCTTCCCTGGAGCCATTAGGTGTACAGCACGCTGTGTGTTACCATGGTAACACATTGTGATCTACCTTGGTTATAGTACTGTAAGCCCCTATTGCAATATTGAAAACTCACGGTTTAAGCCTAACATCGTCTCACTGACCTCAATTAACTCCACACCGACCTTGCAGTCACGGGGACAGCACTTCCTGCAACGACTTGCCGTTGCAAGGGTCAAGAAGTACACAAATATATTGAGTGAGACGTTCAACAAATGCCAAGAGCGGACCAATTTTTTTTTTCAGTACAATATCAGCGAGGACTGCTCAAATGCTTGGGTATACTTCGTACCCTGTGTATCAGCCTTTGGATCAAGGCCTCAGTCCGCCGTATCGAGACTGAAACAGCTGAAACAGGCGGGCGTAAGATTGCGATCGCCAACTGGGGCTTTTAAAGATAATTAATGCACGCTCTCTGCGGGGTTTGACATGGAAGCGTGGGTCAACATTAGCACTCGTATTCCATTTTACTTGTGGATGAAGGGCATAAACACTGCTAAGAATACAGCGTGGGTGAGTGGGTACAACCAAGACTAGAGAGATAATAGATATAAAGATAGAGATCGAAAATAAATAAAAACGTTGAAAAAGCAAGGTGATAAACACAGCATGACCGTTTTAATCCTACACACACTGAAAGGCAATAACAAGAGGCAGCGGGTGGCAAGCATGTGTGTGTGTTTGTATGTCTGAATGTTATCTTTCTCTGCACCACTACACATTTCAATTTAAGAATCTTTATTTTTAAACAAAGAAGCATTTCATAAATGCTCCCTCTCTATCACATACATGAAGGAAGCATGCATGAATGGGTGATAATAGAAATCACTGAAAGTTGCTGAATTACTAGAAATTCAGCAGCACTCGAGAGGGAGCACTAAACAATGCTGTGTTATTGTTGTAAAATAATAAAATTAAAACTTTTGAGTGAAAAGCCTCAATCATGGTTCATATGGTTCAGCTAATAATGCAAGTGGCCCTGATATGCATGGGGGGGGGGGCAACAATCTTTCTTGAAACATAAATGTAAACATAAGCTACCTAGCTACAGTACCTGCCTGTCTATCTGTCAATCAAAGAACAGCTTGTCTTGATAATTGTAATAAGAGGAGACTGTGAGGCTTGGTGTAACTCATAGGACCCTTCAAAATCCATCTACATTGACCTTGCTCTTCCCAGAATCAACAACAACAACAACAACAAAAATGTGAAACATGTGCGTGTATGTATGTTGCAGGAAATTGTGTGTGTGTGTGTGTTGCATATGCATGTACATATGAGTGTATAAATCAGAATTGTTATGCATGGTTATGCATTGATTGAGGAAATAACAACAATGACACTTTTAATGGAGATCCTCAAGTGTTCCACGAATAAATGCACGGCAGCGTTGCTCTTCTGGCCTCGTCACACAGCATTTGGATCCTTATAAATTCAGACCACTTAACAACACTTACAATGCAATAATAACAATATTCAACAATACATTAATGACAAAACATCACTAATGAACCAGAGAGTCTGCTACTGATGATGACTGTATAGTGAGCAATCTGAATCAGGAGTTATTATCTAAGCAGAAGACTCATATCCTCATACGTTAGCAAACCCTAATGAATCTGAGTTGAATCAGGATGTCATGGCCCATGCCCAGCCTTATTTTCGCCACTATATCCCATTATGTTAGCTATATGTTAAATGATACTGTATGTCCTCTTAAATCAGATGAAATTCTGAAATGTTTTAAAGCAACTGCCTACAGCCATCTGTTAAGTCCTCATTGGTTGTAGTGAAACTCATCTTGCAGCCCTATATATACCACAGAAGGCTTTACCAGATGGTAATGGCAGAGAAGTTCACTGTAGCTAGGTTACTGTAATAGACACGTTCCATTAGAGATGTGTGGGAAAATTAAGTCAATTTTATTCACCAACAAGAAGCAGATTAGTTTCAAGGGAAGGGAACAACTTCATATTCCTTTTGAGCAGTTACATTTTTGCTGCTTTCATGAAATGCTCGTAACAAAGTATTTTATTACTTGCTTGTCTTCATTCAGTGAATACCACTTAATTTACTCTGACTGCACTATGTTTTCCATTGTGTATAGTCAAAGTGTAATTGTAACCTCAAACCAGGCACATATCCAACTGGTTAAAGCTAACGTGAACAAGTTTTTTAATGTAAATCAAAGGTGCAGTGTGTAGAATTTAGTGGCATTTAGTGGAACGGACTTGGCAGAAATGAAATATAATATTCATAAGTATGTATTAACGTGTGTATAATCCCATGAAAATAAGAATAAATAAAATAATAAAATAAGAATCGTGTTTTCATTACCTTAGAGTGAGCCGTTTAATATCTCCATGGGGGCTGGAGCCCCTTCCACGGACGCCGCCATGTTTCTACAGTAGCCCAGAACGGACAAACCAAACACTGGATCTAGAGAGGGACTTTCGCGAGTTTCGCGGCCACCTTAGATTCTCCTACAGAGGGGAATTCAATTGGTTGCAATCTGCAACCTCACCACTAGTGGCCGCTAAACTCTACACACTTCACCTTTAACAGAAAAACAAATAGGAACTGTTGCGTACTGTTGACAGACCGTCTTTCCCAACCTTCAGATTCAGAAGCTGTGACAGAGATTTGTCTTTGACCTGGGCTAGAGACAACATGCAGAGGTATCACACACTAATAAAACTCATAAAAAGACAAGTAGAGAGCTAAGAACTGACAAATTCAGTTAAAAACAGACAAAAATTACTAGGTTAAAAGTGGGTAAACAACTTTCTCATAAGGTCAGGTAGTTTGTTGACATTTCCCGCTTTCTAAATGATGATGACAAATCCCAGAAGTAAACCATATCCTCAAGAGCTGTCTCGACATTCTTTAGAGTTCAACGAGTGATACAGGATTTTTTCCCCCTATACATTATATTTATAGCCCCCTTTTTTGACAGTTAGCAACAGTAAAATGTATTTACTAAATAATTTGTGTCAAAGTGCAAGTTAACTAACCCTGGATGAAACTGGTTCACAAGTGGGAAAGAATGACTATGGCATTGTATATTGTGGATGTTTTACTCTGACCTGTCATAGCTAAATCACAGATTTGTGAATGAAACAGTTTCCAACTGCGGCGTGTGACTGTCAAGACCTCACACAGGACACATCATGTGACATAAATTCACTTCAGTTTGGGACAAATATGGATCCTGAGGCCAGACAAGTTGAGACACACTGATCTGGGCCACCTAAATCAAAGATGACCTGCTTGAAATCGATGCATGACTCCCACCAATTGAACTCCTCCCAGATTGACCTGAAAAATGCAGTTGTTCTTAATTACAAATATTACAGCAGCTGTTGCTGCCAAAGTGTTGTTTTTCCTCCAACCTGGGAAGTGTGCTCATGTCTGTAGGGTCATCTTCTTTATGGAGGGAAAATTAGTGGGAAGTTAAATGAATACCAGATCAAACACTGAAAGTATTACAACAACGGAAAGTTATGTTTCGACATCTTTGCTGTCGTAGGAGACAGAACTTTGCAGAATGTGGGTTAAAGGAAAGTTTTTTTTATTATTTATAGGTATTTTAGGTTTATTAGGTATTTTATAGAATATTTCTTTTTTTTATCCGTATAAAAAGGTAAAATTTCATTCTCTAAGGATCCCTCTGTGTCATTTCTAAATTTCACAGACACTGCACATTAATCATGCCTGAGAAAACAACTTGTTAATATGCACTTTCGTTACACAGGGATGCACATGACCTGGCAAGAAGATCTGTGCAAAGTGTGTTTTTTTTAAATAATGCCTGCAGATGGGCTAAGTGGTAAGAGGAACATTTTGACAGATATAAAAATTCATAAGAAAAAAAAATAAATGATAGGAAATTTAAATTCATCTTAAACCAAATATGGTCATCTCATTGGTTGCTATGCCAACCACAACCATTAGGGAGCAGCTTGGCTTAATCTGTCTTTTATATGTGTGTGTGTGTGTGTGTGCACGTGCGTGCGATAAATCGTGTCTTACATAAGAAGACAAATCCACTGCATCTGTGCCTTCTTCCCAAAACAGAATTAATGAGTATCATGTTTTACACGCACGCACGCGCAGACATTAGCATACATCCACAAACACACACATATCCCTAGATTTATAACACAAACACACACACATATTAGAGTACAAGTACAAACACATGCACACACACGCACAGTCACACATCAAATGTAGCATCAATCATTTGCAGCGTCTCTGTTTTTAGGGCCTACTTCCTCTTCCTGTGACAGCAGAGACATTATATTTAGCAACCATCTGTACCTCTCTCTCTCTCTCTCTCTCACACACACACACACATGCACACACGCACACATGGCTGTGAAAGGGAGTGAATATTTATTAAATCACTCAACACAATAGAGACGGAGGGTGAATCCATTTATGTCTTGTTCTTCCCTCTCTCTTCACCTCCTTCCCTACATGATCCCTCTCCCTTCACCTTTCTCTCTTTTCATTTCCTTTCCCGTTTTTCTGTTCCCTCCATCCCACCATATCTTACGATGTAAACACACATATCGACAGACCCTCTTTCACAATTTTTCTTTTCATTTCTATCTCTTTTTTTAATTTGTGTTTCTTTACTCTCCAGTGGATTTGTACTTCATTAGTCATTATATTAAACTAAAAAATGCACAATATGCACATACACACACAGACACTCAAACAAACACAGACACACTCTCATTGAAGTGGTGATGTTGCTGGTGGTAACATGTTACTAGAATAAGATACCACAGGGTTCTGAAAACTAATCAATAATGATCAATACTCCCTCTAGGGAATGCCCTCATTATCTCATCATAGACCAGCGGGATGGCTGTAGTTCTTTCAGTCACACAAAACAATTTGTGTGTGTGTGCGTGTGTGTATCTGTGACAGAGAGAGTGTGTGTGGATGTGTGTCAGCATCGATTAACAGGTCTCTCGTTCATGTTTGAGCAATGTGGGCGTGTTTCTCTTTCTGACTATATTTATAAATTTTGGTTTGGCGGTAGTGGAGTGTAAACCCAAACTGTATAATACATTGAATACAGTTTATCCATGCGGATCAATCTTTTCATCAAAATGTTATACTCTCACAAAAAAATAAATCATTTTAGAATCTTTCACTGGGACTAAAAGCATACACAAACAAAATAAGTCAGACATGCTTCCCTCTCACTTTGCTAAATATTTACATAGTTTATCAGAATTTGACATATTTAACAGGGTAGAAGTCTAGAGATGCTGTTAAGCCATTTACTGTAGTATGTTAGATTAGATTATTATATCGTATGTTCGATCTTTTGGTGGAAAAATCATTCTAAAAACATAAATATTCAAATATTTTTGCATTATGTCCATACAGACACACAGACACAGAAATAAGATGACATCCATACTCTCGTCTGGACATATTATCATAAAAGTCATAAAATGTAAAGTTGGCATATACACTTGGTGTGCACAGAGGGCATTAGAGCCAGCAGGTGTGTAGTGGAAAAGGATCACATTAAGTCACATAAAGATATTTAAACTGTTACACAAAGCTCATATGGCAGTTTGTCTTGCCAACGACAATCAGAGGGAACATTTTCTTTTTTTTCCTGCTAATACCACGCAGAGCCAGGCATTCACTGAATGGCACAGTTTGGAGAGATGTTCTCCGTCTCTTTTCCCCCATATCAATGTCTGCCAGCGCTGGGCAGTGGTGATGCTGGTGACAGACTGACTCATTCTCTCTCTCCTTCTCTCAGCAGGTATGTAGTTTACTTTCACAGAGTGACACTAGCACAGTAGTGCTTATTTTAAACCTGACCTATTTTGGCTTCACACTCACAGGGTGTGAAGACACACACACACACAGGCTACTCTCCTTCTCACAAAGGATATTTGTGAAATCCTTTGTCATCAGATGTAAGAGCATACAGTAGGGCCAACTGGTCTGACTATTATTGTCCTGCCGGTCGCTGGTCTGTCACTCTGTCTGTCTGTATTACTGCCTGTCTGTCTGCCTGTATCATTGCCTGTCTCTCTACCCCCCTGTCTGCCTGTCTCTCTGTCAGCCTGTATCTCTAGCACTTTGTCTTTGTGTCTTTCTTTTGTTTCTTTGTTTCTCTTTCTCTCTATCTATAGAAGGAGGGAAGAGGAGAGTAGAGAGGAGAAGAGAAAGGAGAGGAGAGTAGCAGAGTAGCAGATGATGCCATTTCCGTGCTTAAACGCCATCAAATCCCCAGATGGCTTTTTACAGCAGACGCATTCACATAATTCACATAATTCATGTATTGTCCAATAACTCAATGACAATATGACAATAATAGAGATTCACTCGTGTGTGTGTGTGTGTGTAACTGCAGTTGCCACAGCAGACTTCCTTGGCACATTACCGTACAATACCACCACACAAAAAAAGTTGAATAAATGTCAATAAGAGTTCTCTTTACATAATCTCAGACAACAAATCTGAAATGTACACCACACCCACAAAATAAGAAACAGCTCAAAAAGGAAATTAATTAATTAACAACAAAATCCTAACTGACATAATACTAAATATTGGATTTAGCAGATTCAATCCTCATTACACGGACACACACATTAGCTTAATAGGTATTTGTGGCCTGAACCAATGGGAACAGTGCTAATCTGGGTGTGCAAAACAGATCCAACAACTGTGCACTGGTCTAATTAGGGTTTATTCCTAAACAGATGATTATATTTAGAGAAATCGAATTGAACCAGGAAATGTGAGTTAACTAAAGCAGCATCTTCATTTCTCAAATCCTTGTCTCAAATCCACAGACACGTGCCTGCTAACTACTAGACTTCATAGGCCCCTTTTCCACCAACGCGAACCTGGTGCCAGTGCCTAATCTGGAACCAGTTCTTCGTGTTTCCACAGCAAAAGAAACCCGTTCTGAAACCGGAAAACTGGTTCCAGAGCGGCACCGGTTCGAAGCTGGGCTAGAACTAGGAACCGCTTACGTCAGGGGCCGGGTGCGGGTACAAGCAAGCCCGACCAAAACATTGTGAACGCCTTTTACTGTTCAGCAGGACAGAATTCATGGACTTAAAATCTGGTCCGTGGAGCTCTCAAGTGGACTCATCAAGTGGGCATATTGTAAACACATTGTACATATTATTGAGTCTGAGCGCGTTTTCGGTGCAGGGATCACCGGCTCCTGACTCTGTCCCCGAGCCGCTGCCGGGAGAGCGCGGCTCGCAAAGCCCGGAGCAACACTTGTAAAGATGCGATGTAGCTACAGACAAACCATCTAGTTACCGTAAATTACGGTGACCAGACGGTTTGTCCGTAACTACAGTTGCAGTTTGTCTGGGATTGTCCCGGTTTCAAGCTCCCGAGTCCCGACAAAAAGTGTAAAACACTAAAATGTCCCAGTTTTCAACATTCACTACATTTCAACCCAATTAAATAATAATAATAATAACAATAATAAACTTGTTTTCAGGCCTTACATAGACGTTTATCATGTTCTAGCCCACTCATTACCCAACCCACATAAAGAATTTGTAACCTGCGTTGAGTTGTCCACACTGGACTCAAACTCGCGGCCCCTGCATGGGAGGCGGATGCGCTAGCAAGGAGGCTAAAACCCATGGGCACTAGTGTCTGTCGCTAGCGTACATAATTATATAATAAAAAAAATAATAATAAATGTATAATAATTGTCCTCCATCCTGATGAAAACGCATACGATGCGTGGATAAGCTTATACATGTACGTGTGCATGAACGTGTGTAACGACGTACGTGTAACGAGGTACATGCAGTGACGTCATGACGTGGCTCTCGGGCACGTTTTTCCCGTGGAAAAGCAAGTGGTTCTTAGATGGTTCGCAAGTTGAACCAAGTGCGAACTGGCACCGGCACCAGCACCAGCACTAGCACCAGCACCAGCCCAGAACCAGCACCAGGAAAAAAAAAGATTTATATATTTCACAGAATTACTGACAAAACAAAATAAGTACTTGTGGCAGTGCGCCTGCCACATGCCATCTGAGTGGCTTTCCTAGGGGCTCTCCGACACAGACACACAGGCGATGGTAGTGAAGACAAACCATTTTATTGAAGAGAGTGGCAAGATGTAACAAGCCGGGAGCAGATGGAATCTTGTCATGACAAAGGCTCCCTCTATGTGTGTGCGGGGATGGGTGATTTAACCTGTGCACATCGATTGCTCTGATGCACAACAGGTGCACAGCCACCCCTGCTCCTGGGCACAATTACCTAACCCCAAGACAGGTGTGGCTGCTTAAATCACACCACAGTATTACTTAGGATTTTTATTATACTACCATTTATACTAATACCTTCATAAATTACTAAATACTGTGGTAGTTGCACCAGCTTTTTGGTAGTTATTGGTATCAGCTTTGTTCAGGCTTTGTTAGCTTTGTTCAGGTTTTGTTTCACGAGTTGTATTTATTATTAACCGATCCCTGTGACTATATCTTTGGTTCTACAAAACTGCAATTCCCGCATAACATTGTAGGGGAACCTATCGTAGAAGAAAGAAATTATGCACCTGTTTCTGTCTCCTTTGCTGAAGAGCCTACACAAAGAAGACTGTGGGAGGGGTGTGAAAATCACAGCTACTGTAAGATGTTTCATTAGATCCGGTGGTGAGGTGGTATTCTTACAATTCTTATTAGTTTATTCTAACAAATCTCTGAGTGCTTGTTGGAGAATGCTCAGTATGGAAAGACATGAATTGTTAGGGAATAAAGAAAAAAAAATCTCATTCAGCAGTGTTCACCATACCTGTAATCTGTAAAAGATTTCAAAGGCAGAAGAGCATAATTTCATCCCCAACTGAGGGTGCATTCACACTGAGCACTTTTCTCGAAAATGCTGTCCAACACATGTGGTTTCCAGCATGCTGCTGTACTACTTTTTATCCGATCCTGGATTCTAGCGGTTGGTTAGCTAGCTACAAATACAACTGTTTTAGAAACTAAACTAAACAGAAACTTATTACAGCCAGTGACAGACATACGCACTCCCTTAAATACAAGTTATATACATGGCATATACACAAGGTCACATCCAATACGAAGTCTGTTTTGAGCTAGTGGGCCGCACCGCCTACCGAGCCGTCAGAACAGCATACTCTGGTAAGAAGACCGAGGCCTGTGCATATATATTAACAACTCCTGGTGCACGAACACCACCATCATAGATAGACACTGCTGCCCTGGCCTGGAATTCACGTTGCTCAAATGCAGGCCTTTTTACTTGCCAAGGGAATTCACCGTCGTTTACATCTGCGCTGTGTATATCCCTCCAGATGCTCACATAAACAAGAGCCTGGTTGCACACCCAGATAGTGTTTTTATCGTAGCTGTGGATGTTAACCATGCTGATCTTGACTGTTCTCCATAAATTCCATCGCAGTGTAACCTGCGCAACTAGAGGTAATAAAACATTAGATCAGGTGTTACCTTAATGTTACTAAGGCCTGCAAAGCACAGTCGGACCCCCACTTGGCCGTATCTGACCACCTCACTCTTCCTATCACTCTTCCTATACCCGCTATACTGCTGCGCCCATAACCAAGTCTGTTAGAATTTGGCCTGAGGACACCGTTTCTCAGCTCCTGGATCACTTTTAGGTCACAGACTGGGATATATTCGCAGGCCAGAGAATGCAGGTAGACCCAAGAATGGCACTGGAGGAATATACTACCACAGTCACGGACTACATCGATTACTGTGTGGACAATGCTACCAGCAGGAAGCTTATCCGTGTATTTCAGAACCAGAAGCCATGGATGACGCGTGATGTACAACATTAACACTAATCAAAGCCCGGGATGCAGCCTAAGCACATTTTAGCGACTCATCCAACCCCCTACGGGTGTGGGAGGGAATTAGGGTAATCATGGACTACAAGGGGACAACATCTCCCTTTGCAAACAGCTGTGCAGCTCTAGCCAAGGAATTTAATTCCTTTTATGCTCAGTTTGATGGAGAAAACAAAGATCAAGTGTTGCAGTCCCTCCCCTCCAATGATACTGTACCCATCCTGACTCTGCCTATGGAACGTCAACTCCAGGAAAGCAGCCGGACAAGACGGTGTGGTGGGCATTGTCCTTAAAGACTGGATCAGCGGATCAGCTTGCAGAGGTTTTCACAAACATCTTTAACCTCTCCCTATCCTCATCGTGTGTCCCTACATGCTTCAAAACATCAACAATAATCTCAGTGCCTAAACAGTCAGCTGTCACATGCCTGAACAACTACAGGCCTGTGGCACTTACCCCCTTATCCGCTAAAACTAACAAACTAGAACTATTTTTGATACTGAATGAATAAAAATAAATGTTGACTATAGGGGTGTGCCACATCGTGTCGTTCACAATAACACCGGTATAATTTTTAATATAATAAAAAATATATATTATGATATCACAATATATTCATATTGTGATAATGGCAATATTCCAACTTGTTGACATGTTTCCCATACATTTATTTATTTGTGGCAGCCCGCCACAATATCAACATTGACCACATATTGATTTTCAATTTCTTTTTTACGATTTAAACGTTTTTTTAATCTTAAATTCTATATTTAAAAAATGGGTACAATCCTCTTTCATTGTACAGCTGCGTGCAGCACATTGATTCTCTCAGCCCCTCATTGCCTCATCACTCTCTCTTACACAAACACAACGGAGCCGTCTGTGAATTTATTAAATAAAATGATTTTTATTTTTATTTTATCTGTCCGAGAGAATGACACCATCCGTGATCCATTAATTAGTGGACTCGTTCTCTGTTAGAAGACGCGGACATACGGCTCACCGGTTGAAAGCCTCCAAAAGCAGGAAGTGACAGTGCGTTCAGGGAAGTCGTAAAACTGGGAAGTGATGCTGCATTCACAGGAACTCGGAAAACTGTATTTCGTGTTGTTTTCCCCTAGATGTTTTTGTTGAGTTTAGAAGAAAATATTTTAAAGGGAGCAGGGGAAATGGCATCCCTGTTGCATTGAGGTTTAATAGATTCCCCTTGACATAGATCAAATGATCAATGTGAATGAGTTAGATAACAGCCCTGAACTATCTAATTCTATAATTACTTGTGTTATACAAATATCACAGCTGTATCATGTATATCATAGAGGAAATGCATGTGAATATTACACATAGGCTTATATGAGATTTAAAAATACCATGGCGTAGCCTAAATAAGGTAACTATAAACTCAATATTGACACATCAAATCGACATATGCTTTTCTCCCTTCAAAAGGTACCAACTATAAATTACTTATCAACTGATTTATCTTTTAAGAAGAACACCTCATACTCGTCCCAGAATGCTTGATTTTACCCCATTCAAAAACAATATGAAGTGTACTAAAATCTTCTAAAGATCTTCTTAAGATATTATCACAAAGGTTCTTACAGCAGACTTTTGTAATCAAATAATTGCAATCAGCAACATGGTAAAAGTTGAACAGAAGAGCTAAAATCACTCTGTCCTTGATAAGATATAACAATGTAGAATAATGAGTTGTAGATTGTAATTAATATAATTTGCCTTGTCTTTGTGTAATTTGTTTGAGTGCTGTGTTTCAAATTAAAATCAACATTTGCCATTATATACAGGGGAATAAATTAGAATCATTTTGATTTATTCTTCTGCTGTATGCCTGAGTTGAATTTCTTTGAATTCAAATTCCAATTCTACATCCTGTGGACCAAATACTGAAATTAATCGGACTAATAATTTGGACTTTTGCACAACCCAAAATTGAAGATAGACAAAAAAAGAGCGGTGAGACGGAGCAGAGCGAACTCGAACAATTTTGGGCAAAAAACAAGGTGAGAGTGCAGCACCCTTGTGCATTCTAACATATTACACAACACAGTGAAGTCCAAGAGTCCCATGATGACCTCTACTTACAAAAGCCTGTGGCTAAGAAAAACCTTAGGAAAAGGTCAGCTGTTCGTGGTGCTGTGTACTGGGTTTGATTTCCGAGGGTGTATAACAACTAAATTCCAGTGTTGGCTTTTCTTTAATGGAAAGTCTGCATTGTGTTCTTGGGAAAAGTCTCTGCTACCATCAAAATGAATTCATAATAAGACAACTTTCGTAGAGTGAATTCCAAATGAACGCGACAAGCATGGCACTGAAAGAGGAAGTAGGCCGAGAGATACTCTACACACAGGTGTGGATGTGTCGCTAATAGCTATGGATTAAGTGGATAGGCTCCTTTGGTCGCATGTGCACTACCGCTGTCAGGGGATTTATTTCGCTGATTTAATTTATGCATCAAGTCATGACAGGGAATATACACAGCGATCCCACACTGACAAAACCATGTGTTTCTAAAGGATAAAGTAAAGAGAGACAAGAGATAGAGACAGACACACTTTGGATTTTGTTTTATTGCTGTGCATGTGTGTGTGTGAGAGTGGGTGGGTGAAGACAGAGTGACATGCAGCAAAAGTTGCATCAGACATTCATCCATTTCGTCCAACAGAAAGAGCTGCTCCTAGCTTCCCATTATTCGCTCCCTATAGCTCGTAGAATAAATTAGACTTAGATTCCAAATAACCATTGGAAAAACAAATTAAATTCTCATTTAATTTACAATTATCAATGTGTTAAAACAGCCAATTATTACGTTTGATTGTTAATGACTAACATCCTAAATTAAAAGTTCCTAGATTGCATGTCAGGAACATGGGGTTAAACACTTAAAATGTGTCAAACAGGCCAACTTGCTTTAGTGCTATAAAAACACTGACTAACAAATGAGCATAGGGTGGTGGGGGTGTTCGCCATAATGGAATTGGTTTTCTACAGTAAAACACGGACATGCATTAACATTCATCAGTCATTCAGCCAACACCTGCAGTATGGAGATTCATCCGCTCACTTAGTCTTCTCATTTGCATACTCTAAACAAACCGGTCTGCACCAGTAGTAGGTATGTAAGTGACCACCAGCAAAATGGTGATCAACTGTAGCCAACTGTTGCTGTTAAAGACCCAAACATACTTCTCTGTAGATGTATATAAACGGGATTGTGTAAATGGTAGTGGGCGTTGCAGGGGTTTCTGGGTAATGTGCGATCCAGAGGCTCACGTGCTGACATGCACACACCTCTGACAGCACGTCCGAACCTGTGGTCCTGTGCCTCACAAACACTGAATGGTCGAGGATATCCATTAAATGCACTCAAATACAAAACCATAACAATAGCAATAAGGAGCAACTGAAAATGAAGTAGTTAACTTGCTGGAGAGGTTCAAATGTATTTGAGCCATCTTAGAACCTCAAACTTTCACCTTTATCACTTGCATCCTGTGATGTTTTTGCTCAGCTCAGGTTTGGTGCACTGAATATTGCCCTCCTGTGTGCACTCAAAAGGTGTTAAAAATCTGCAGAGACACTGACGTGTATATCTCCATGCAAACCTTGCGGCTACTGAGAAGAACATACCAGCCTTTTGTCTGCTCTACCAGTCTCTTTGATGAGATGAACAGCCATTACTAATTATATGTTAGAAGAAGAAGAATCATTTTCTTACGTCTTACACACACACACACACGCACGCATGCAGGGAGTGGTGGCTGAAGAAATGTGGCTTCTGCATTTTTCCATCCATACTGTCCTTCCTTCAGGGGCAGCCAGGAGCAGTGGGCAGCCTTTTCTCATCAGCACCCGGGGACCAATTCCAGAGATCCATGTCCTGGTCAGGGACAGGCCAGGAGAGGAGAGCATTCTGCATGTTTTAAATTGGGGTCCTTTTTTACCGGAGCACGGTGCCAACAGAGCCCCAGGCAGGAATTGAACCCAGGACCGTCTTGGTGTGAGGCAGCAGTGCAAGCACTGCATCACCATGTCATTTATTGAGAATTAAATTAAATTAAATTGTATCGGCAAGATTTGTGCGTGCGTGTGGAATAGGGAAATTTATACTTAAATCAGCACTTATTCAGTCCAACAGTAAATGACTTTAAAACGATTTTTTCATTTAAAGTTTAAACTAACTGAACAGTAAACAACTCTGTCTGAAGTGGTCTGATCTGAGGGAAGAGGCAAATGCAGAATCTAATATACCAGAGAAGACGAAGAGAGAGAAAGGGTTTATACACTGGAGAATCACATGACATGTGATGAGCATTATCATCTGCCTGGAATGTGACCCATGAACACGGTGTGGCAAATACTGGAGAACCTGGGTTCAAGCTAGGTGTGTATCACTACAGCGTGAGTTTTCGGAATATGAAAAGATAATGTTTCCCTACCAGGACAAAAATAAAAGCTTTTAAGAACAAATTATTTAACCCTGTGGCTGGGGGGATCATTAAGCATCTTTTTCTCATGTTCATAGTTTTTTTTAATTTTAGATGAATGTTATTGTCTTGTTACCTTCCATTACATAGACCAGGGATCCGACATCTCCTTCCTCGATTATACAGGCGTCTTTTCCATACTCCACCGGATACATGCAGTCCACGATCTCCTGGATCTGAGACAACTCCAGGTTCTTCATGAAGTCATTATCCAAGATGGCCTCCTTGATCAGCTCCTTAGACCTGGAGAAGAGAGGAGATTGGTTAAAGATCATTTTCATAAACTGAGGATGTATAAAACAATGTCAAAGTACTGTGTTTTTCTTGCGGGTAATATAAACAAGTGAAATCGGAGTAAAATGAATGTAATAACAAAGACAACAAAGCACAAAGGAGTTGTGCACAGACATTTTCACTATTGACACCAATTCGGGATCCAAATTGTTTTTCTTTAATATCGGACATGTTTCATGAGGCTGTTGGCATTGGATTATGCATTTGGGATTTAACAATCATGGTAAAATACAGTTTTACTGCTGCTGTTATTTTTTTAAGTAATAATTCCGTCAATAACGATGCAGAGTTGCAGTGAAAAGATAGACAAGACAGATGCGTGCTGTGTTTTACTCTGAAGCACAATGATTGGTTTATGGTATGTCGCGCTTTGTTGCTGCAGCTTTTCAGCATGTCGTGAATGAGCTGTGGATACAGCAGCAGGCCGCTATGCATCTGTGCGTCCGCCATATTGGAGCGGTCAAGATCCGCTAGTGAACTGCTGATCCGTGAACCGTGATCCGGCAAATACAATGTGTATTGAGAGATGCAGACTTCTCTATAAACTCGACTGTAACTCGCTTAATTCTGAACCAATTTTCATGAAATTTGTATAAACGTGAGAAATTGATACTGATACTGGTTACTTATTGGAATTAAATTCAGTTACTGAGGGCGGATCTAATCATATCTTTTCATTCACTACCATGTTTGAAGGAAGAATGAAGGTATCATGTGTGCCTCATATTGCACTTTGCTCAATTTTACAATTGAGTATGCAAAATTTTATTTTATATATTTCATTTAAACATTGGACTTCTTGAATGTTGTTTTCATTTAAGACTATGGGCAAAAGTTCCTTGGTTAAAGTGTTTTACAGAATAAATGGAAAGCAAAGTTATATTTGTCTCCCTTTTTTTTTTTTGCTGATCCAAAAAATTATCCGATCCGTGACTCAAAACCGTCATACGATCCCGAACCGTGAGTTTTGTGATCCGCTGCACCCCTGATTTTTATCACTCCAACACAAAGTTGGAGTGGCCCCTTAGCCGTGGCATAATCACTCTGACACAGCTCTGCCCCTAGCTTACTGCTTCGTTAAACATTAGTCTGAGTACATTGTAAATGGCAGATGTTTCTGGAAGCGTTATTGACCTGTTCTGCCTCAACACAAAGCATTCATAACTCCTTTAAAAAGCTCTGAGGCAAATATTCTCAAATTCTCTTTACGTATACTGTGTATCTCCTGCCTTTGCCGCCGACCACCTCCAATTCCTCAACACAAACATCCGTGCTGTGTGGCAGAGTAGTTTAATATCTGCTGAAGAGGGTCTCTAAAGATTTAACAGAACGATAGACGGGTAGGAAGACAAACACACACACACACACACACACACAAACCTATACAGAAAAACAGCACCCTTTGGCAGTGCCATGAAATCCCTGTGTGTTATAGAGCTCACATCTATACTGTACGAGCCTGCAGGGTTTGTATTTTGTACAGTGGTATAATGTGATGGAGAGGGAAAGAAGTTTAACTACTCAAAGATTCTCCTCTGGGCAAAATATTGTTGAATCGTGTGCTGTGTTTACTAATAAAACACTATGTACACCATGTACTATGTACTAAGTATTCTTCCTCCAAAACCAGGTAGCATCACGATAGCAGTTTTCCATTTCAAAGGGAACATTGTGATTGCGATACAAACACATTTCACAGTTCTTCATAGGACTTTACTCATGCTAAGGTCACACTTGTGGACCCGGAAATTTAAATTCAATATGTTTCCACTAAGTTGCATTGTTACTATTAATATAAGGTATTGATTTGTTTGGTGGCAAATAATGAAAGACTTGAATGAAGTCTCCTCAATACCAGTATACCAAGAATAAAACTAAAAGTTTGAACAGTGATATTTTATTACACTTGGAATATTTTTATTTACTAACTAGACATCTTTATTTTAAAAGACATAGATGAACTATAACCCAGTATCCAATATTTATATCTATATTTTTTTAAAGAACATTAGCACAGAACAAAAACGCTTAGGAAACTGTATCTATGTGAAAGTGTCAACTTTGGTGAGAAAATTGAAAATGCTTTAAATGATACCAAGCCCTAGTAATGGATTTGAGTGTGAAAGTGGTGGTTATTTCACAGGACCGAGCTTCACTTGTGATATTCTACTCACAACCGTGCTCTCATATGAAATGAAAGGCGTCCTTGCCCTTGTCATGTTCAGTTTGAAAAGCCCTTTAGTGTGGAGAGCTTGAGAGTAACAGAGGGCACGAGAGAAGTGAAGTAGTGGCAAACAGGAAACTGGCACAAGGCACAGACAGACAGACAGACAGTAATGTTGGCATCGCATCAGCTGGCATCTTATTATCAGTTTCCTTCACAAACACGCACCAAAATCTATTTCACTGAGATATGCAAAGTCAAGCTTATTATATCAGTGTTCTAAGTCACATGATTTTGGTACTGCATGTAAATGTGTACGTCTGTGTATGTACATACATCCATAGGTGGAAGGATGCTATTGCATATATCTTGTGTCGTTTGCCTTCACCATTTGTTTACAAAGATAGCAGGGGATGTAATATGATTGGATTTCCTGTCTACATAACAAAACTAAAAAGAAAAATATTTTATCACCAAACAGAAGTTCTCTGGATTACATGTTTGTCTGTTTTATCACTCCTTATTTCCCTTACGGCTTGGGGCCCTGAAATGCAATGTTAACATGTTAAAGGTACAATATGTAATTTCTGCCGCTAGGGGTCTCTCAATCAAAACAACAACAAAAAGATGGAGTCTGATGACGTCAGAAGTAGTTGGGATCATGGGAGTTGTAGTCTTCATTTGTCACGCGTGTGCTATATGGGGACTCGGGGGCTCCATGAAATAATAGTTAGAAGAATAATAGTAGAGCAATACAAATAATAGTGGAGTAGAAAAAAGTTTGGAAAAAAAAATGACATTGAGTAACATCCAGTGTTCCCCGTGTTGCCCCGGAAGTTGTAGCAGTAGAGGGGGTAAAGGGAATAGACACCATGACAGGCAACCTAATGAAACGCTCTGTTACCAACATTAAAATTAGGGATTTCTCTGGGTTTGAAAATTGTTGGAAACATTTGGGATAATGTAAGTACACAACTAGTCGTTTTTTGATTTTAATGCGGAAAAGTTACATATTGTACCTTTAAAGTGTCAAATACAAATATTTTCGAGTAAGAGACAAGACTATATTGACTTGACAAAATAAATAACCCTGTTAGGAAGGGCTATGGAATATTTTTCTGAAGCACAACATTGTTTGTGAAATGGCAAATATTTGGTGCATGTGGCTAGACATATCTTCGTTGGATGTTATTTTTGCTCACATGAGTTCACTGGGAATCTTTCTTTTAACTTTGAACTTAGCTCCCTCTCAGTGCAACTCGCAGAATAATGGAAAAAAAATCATGTCCAGTACCACTCACGGCCACTTTTGTCTACATGGTGTAGGTTAAAACATACTAAATCATCACTGATACAACCTACTGACTGTTTTATCAAGTGCACCTTTTAATAACGGGGACACAACAACAAGGTCCAGGTAACTACAAAAACAAACTACGGTAACTAATGGACACAATATATTTGTCCTCACTCAATAAAACATGTCGGCTCATTGACCTGCTTAATGGCAGGGAAAGTGCACAGGCCCAACTCAACCCCCCAAATCCATAAAACAACTCCTGTAAGACAGATAACAGACACTAAAACCGCCCTGGGAGGACACCGTGATATTTGGGAATGTTTGCATCCACTGATGATAAAACTTTATTCTGCAGTCAAATCAACCTTTCAATTCACATGCAAACTACCTGGTCGATGCATTATTTAACATATTCAGTTTTTTTGTTCTATGTTCCCATTTTGATATGTATCGTTTCATCTCAATAATTTACAATAAAGCAGCACTCACTGACCCGAAAATTCCATCCTAGAATTGATTATTTGGATATAAATTGGACAAAATTGTAAATGTTGTCTTAATTACACTTTCTCTTAAGCAGCTCTTTATATACGATAGCTGATTCAGTGAGAGGTATCATAGCTTTCCAATTTAAGCAATTTAGAGCAATCAACAATCTGACAACTTCACGGACCAATGAGAATGCTTCGGGGGCGAGGTTGTTAGGTGTCTCCCACTTGATGACGGCATCAAAGACACCATTCCAGGCGTTCTCTTTCGTAGGTGAGAAAGCCTCAGCGTGTCCGGATATAAATGTTGGTTCTCTAAACAAAGATTTTACATTTACATTACAGCTAGATTTCAACAAGGGAAGGGAAGAGAAACTTGGAAAAACCTAAGCGTCCTAAACTCACCGTCACCGAAAGTCAGTCATTTCATCTCTCAGTATTGAGACCTATCCTAGTACATCATTTCCACCCTCAAATGCGAGCAACAAAAACAAAGACATTAAAGCATGGATATTAAATTTTTATTCTATCTGCTGAGAGATCTCATACACTGAATGGAGTGGGGACAGAAAAGCTTCGTTCTTAACAGCATGTGGTCTTAATCTGTCCATCTCGATGCTGTCCAAACAAGGCAAGATCTCAGACCATGGTGAAAGTGCCTTGCTTGCTTTGAGTTATCCATTTAATCCACAGTGTGAAGCAGACTTGTCTGAGGCCTCTTGAGGGCCCAGATAACGCTACAGTACCATGACCGCACCACGAGAGAACCTGCAGGACATTTTCTGGAGCGAGAGAGAGAACAAGAGCTCGGGTGACAGAGAGAGAAATAAATAGAGAAGCCAAAAGGAAAATACTGTTGAGTAAGAGAGGCTGCAAAGTAAATCAGTGAAAATCAACAATTCCAACTGTCTGTTAGCACACACTTCCCAACCTAATCTGAGTAAAGCAAGAAGCCAAAATTTTACAGATTTGTGAAATAAACTGCTCCTTAATCCCAAAATAATCTTTTGATGGTAGTTTCCATATTTGTGTGTTATATGTGTTATGTGTGAACTGAACACACAACTGTTTACATTTTGGGCCTTTGGCTGGAGGTCCTGTTCAGGAATATGTGCAATGCGTGTGCAGAGGGGAGATTCTGTGTCTTTGTTCAGGTATGTTGATGAATTGACTGGTGTACAGTATTACACCTGTGGATTAAACCTGTGAACTTTATCTGGGCAGGTCATTAAAGTAGGCCACAGTCTTCCCTTTGGCCAAAACAGAGAACTGACAACCACCTGAATTATGACGTGTGCTCCAAATACTCCAAAAGTCGAGAAGCTGGGGTTTCTAGTCAAGTCGAGCATTACACACTAATAACAATATTAGAAATATAAGCAATTGCCCAGAGCGGACAATTTGCTAGGTGTGGAGCACTCCATTTATTAAGTCTTGCGCTCCTCATGTTCTGCAGTTTGCTCAATAAATGTTATTGTGGCTGCTGACTACGGCTCGCCACCTTCCTCCTACACAAGCGCCCACTACACTATGCTGCTGTCACTGTAGCCGCCCGCAGGCTGCAGCTTCCTTTCACCGAAGCCTTTATAACTGAATACTGTTGGCATGAGCACGGCACACAGGAAAATAAATATGCTCCGCAATTAAACATGTACAGTACTTTACAATGTTATCTTCAAAGCCTCGAAACTGGATGACTGAATGATGAATGATATTCCAACAACAATCATTATGTAATCTATAGTCATGAAGAGATAAAAGCCGGTACACAGACAATTTCGGAAACAAGAGAAGGCCTGTAGAATAAAAGGATATGTACAGTACAGAGCTGTCCCACAAGGTGATGAAAACCAGACGTGGAATGTCCGTGTTGTGTCAGTGTTCATCATCTTGTAATCCTAACTCTCCGCAACGAAATCTAGGACCACAGCTGAGCAAACAGTTGATAATTTTATCTTGAATATAAGCAATTCCATCCAAATATGCATGAGATGTTGACCAAACTCGATCCTGAAAGCTTTTGAATTGTAATTGTTAAACTTGTTACATAAAGGGATAACTGATATGAGCTCTGCAAGGAATGGTGAGTTTAAAGTGATGTCTGACATCTGAAATCAGATAATTTAACAAATTCCAATATCAATATTTGGAAATATGAAATCTAAGATGAATTATCATCTACATTTCATAGACTTATTTTAGCTTGATTTTAATGGTGCATTCAAGTGATAAAACAAAACAAAATAATTACAATCCATTACGAATCTCAATGTCTTCATAATTTTCTCCCCCATTAGACAGGCACTATGACTTACTATTCTCCTGGCATAGGCAACGATGGCAATTGCCTGAGGCAAAAAATTGCTGGGGACAGGAGAGTGGACCCCATTTAATCTCAGGTCATTCCCTTCCAGTGCTCCTCGCACAGTGTGCTCTGCCCAATACACTATGACGCTAGCTGCCGTCTGCAGCCTGGCGCCCTCTTTCCACAAGACAGTAAAGTGAGTTCTCAAAAACAAACAGGTTAGACACTCCACTACTTCTAACATTAAATATTGTCACATCTTTTAGTTGTTTCAGCTATTGAAAGGAGGGAAAGGTTTTTTAAGTCAGTCAGAAGTCCAACTCTGTCAACGAAAGTACTCCTGTAGAAATATGGACTTACAGCACAGAAGTTTGTCATGATTACAAAGCCGCAGAGAAATAATTATTTTTGTTTTAGTGTGTGTGCGTATTATTATATGCTTGACAGTGGACTGCAATAAAGTCAAATTATGGCTGGGCTGTGTTGGCTTCTGTGGGTAATAAAGATAAAGTAGGTATCGGTATCATTACACCATGACTCAACAATGCAAAGCCTCTCCGAGCTTCCTACGGAGCAGAGACCAAGAGAAAGTAAGAGATGCAAGTCATATAGAAAATGTTATGGCTCTCTCTCTCTGTCACACAAAAAAAAACTAGATCCAATTATTTATTTCTCTATATGAACAAAATATTCTCACATAAAACTATTATGGCCCTTGAAAGAAAGCTGAATGAATTTTCTAATTAAATGATAATGAATTAAATGATAATGAAAGCTGTTAATAAGAACTTGTTTCCGCATGCTAGGATAACAATAGCACACTGATATTAACACGCTAAAAGAAAATGATAGATGTTGTATACTAGATAGATATTAGATAATGAAACAAATGCGCACTCACACACACACATATTCAATAGTGGGATTTATATGAGTGTCTGTGTCCACTCCGTTCGCACTCTCATTTCCGGTGGTCCAGATAAATGTGTCCCTCTCCTATAATAAACAAAGAAAAATTCCCATAAATGGAGAAAGTATGTGCATAATGTCAGCAGGACAGAGTGGGAGAGAGGTAGGAGAGCGAAGGAACTATGAGGATGGAGGGAGAGAAAGTGACAAATACACATTAGCTCTTTCTTAAATTAAAAAGTTAAAACATTATTGATATCATGCATATCATGAACACTCCAACGAGTGCTACCAATAAAGTTTTTAAAGCAGCGCTTTAGACCAGTGTTTTGTTTTGTTTTTATGTACAGTAACATCTGTCTCTGATAAGTCCCAGTATAGAGTCGGAATATACCACCAAAATGTCCAAAATGGATGTGAGTGGAGTATCAACATGTTTGAACGGGCCCAGGTCAAGGAGAACGCATTAGCTAAGATTGGATACTTGAAAATCAACATTACTAGTATGTTTTAATGAGTCTGGTTCACAGGGTGAGACAGACTCGATTTGGATCAGCGTGTTTGAAAAGTTCACAAACTGGTACTTTCATAACAGCGCCGTTTGAGCAGCCCAAAAACTGCAGCCTACACAGATTCTGAAATAGAGGCAAACTGCAGGCCGCTGACAGGCAAGCGCAGTAAATGAAATGCTGTCAAGCGGCTCCGCAGAGCTGCTCGTGTTTGCGTGGGTGGATTGTGGATTAAATCATATAAGTATTAGTTTGACCAATTACACGCATGATGACCTAGGAAAAATCATCTTCTTATGAACGAATAGGAGCTAGTGCATGTTAAGCCAACCACACATGTGCACGATATGTAAGTGTAATCCACCTAAACATGATAACAATAAGTCCTTTGTTAGTATTTGAAAACAGAGGAAGAAAAAAACACAGATCTCACCAAAGAAAAAATAACCTACAAATATTATCCCAAATACCCCTATTCTACCACTAGGAAACACACCCACATGCTGCTCCACCAATAGTGCAGATCATTGACAGGGCTAATCTTGCGATTCTGTCTTTTATGTTAACAATATTCATTCCACAAAGCCGGAGGATCTCGTTTGAAGCATCTTGCACCCAGAATTACGTTTTTTTTCACTGCATGAATAAGTTAAAAAGCTACAGAGCAAAGAAAAGAAAGAGTCATTGCCCATGATTATAATTTGTTAAGATTTGTTTGTAATTGGCCCGTCTGTCTGAACAAAGAAGACATTAAATAATGTCATGTCATGTCATCCTGTCTGAAGCAGTTCAAGGAAACGCGAGACGTTTCTCAACACTCATTACATTACCTTCCATTTTAGCACAAGAGAAAGCGCCACACATGAAACGTGTCAATGTCAGTAAAGTGGGTTGGGTGTTGCTAGAAACTGCTTCTATTTCTGCAGCTGATCTAGCCATTTCTACATGGCTAGATCAGCTGCAGAAATAGATCGTACGTATAATTGAATTAGAACTCACTCTGGTTGGAAGCCATCCAGGTGGCTGATAATATACACAAACTGTACCGGTTCTAATTGTGGATTCCTGGATTTTGCGTTTGTCATGTATATAATACTGATTGAAGCATTGGTAGTTACAAGTTTCACAAGGGGTTGATGTGGAAAACCTACTTTAAGGGGATCATTGGTGTTATCTGTACTTGCAATAGGTATGTTAAAAAAATCACAACTATCAAGCCACCAGTATGAATGTGCATGATCATATCTTCTCTTTTTGTTAAAATTCCAGTTGTCCATTTTAATCTCGGCAATGAACGAATACATCTTCTTCTTCTTTTGGCTGTTCCTGTTAGGGGTCATCACAGCGGATCATCTGTTTCCATCTCTTCCCATCCTCTGCAACTTCCTCTGTCGTGCCAACCACCTGCATGTCCTCCCTCACCACATCCATAAACCTCCTCTTTGGCCTTCCTCTTTTCCTCTCGCCCGGCAGCTCCATCTTCAGCATCCTTCTCCCGATATACCCGGCATCTCTCTTCCGTACCTTTCCAAACCATCTCAATCTCGCTTCTCTCACTTTGTCTCCGAACATTCTGACCTGAGCTGTCCATCTGATGTAGTCGTTCCTGATCCTGTCCGTCCTCGTCGCTCCCAACGAAAGTCTCAGCATCTTCAACTCTGCCGCCTTCAGCTCCGCCTCCTGTCTATTTGCCAGTGCCACCACCTCCAAACTGTACAACATAGCTGATCTCACTACCGTCCTGTAAACCTTCCCCTTTACTCTTGCTGGTGCCCTTCTGTCGCAAATCACTCCTGACACTCTTCTTCACCCATGCTCCACCCTGCCTGCACTCTCTTCTTCACCTCTCTTCCGCACTCTCCATTACTTTGGACATTTGACCCCAAGTATTTAAACTCATCCACCTTTGCCACCTCTACTCCTTGCATCCTCACAATTCTGCCATCCCCGCTCTCATTCACGCACGTGTATTCTGTTTTGCTCCTGCTGACTTCCATTCCTCTTCTCTCCGGTGCATACCTCCACCTCGCCAGGCTCTCCTCCATCTGCTCCCTAATCTCACTACAGGTTACAATGTCATCTGCGAACGTCATAGTCCAAATTGGCCAATCCCTTTTAACTTCAATAATTTTTAGTGCTGGCAAACCTGATTCTTTTACTTTATACTTTCAACAGGTTGTGGCAGTCGAATACCCTACAGGAAATTCTGCAGTGCCACGACATGCAGGGATGCTTTTTCTTCAAACAATATCTAAAAGGCAATCTCTGACTGCATCACAATTTGCCCGAAGGTTAGCCTGGATGTTGGCATTGACTGAGTTCTTCAAGTGTTCATGAGTAAGAAAAGCCCGAGAGATAGATACAGAAAGAATGAATGGGGAGGCAAGAGAGAAAAAGATAGAGATATTAAAGGAGAGAGAGTGCAAAGCAGAGGCTTTTTCCCCCACAATGATCACTAAAAACATGATGCTGCTCTTAGTCTGGTTAAATAAAGGTTAAAAAGATAAATATGAATCATTTCGTGTCAGCCTCCAGAAGTGGCGTAGGGGCTCTCACTCCTGCATTAAGTGCCAAATATACCATCCTGACCTGCGGTCAAAACCAAGCTGGAGTTTAGCACCCCATGCGTTTTAAGATCGGGCCGGTCGCAATCCCAGCCAGTCAGCCAGGCCTCCCTGCCGTCTGAGTAATGAGAAAGCACAGAGGGGAGCAGGACTACCCCCTCTACAGGGAGATGAGAGATTTAAGTTGTGTTTCGAGTGAATCCATTCAGTCGCTGGGTGCCAGTAGCCTGGAGACAAACTCCCAATGGCGATGTGTTCAGTGAAATATTATGCAGCAGTGATGCTTCAAATGTGATTTTTTTTTTCTTTTTAGTGTGTGTTGAGTAACTACTCCATCTGCCTCTTTCAAAAACTTTTTTGCTTCAAAGACAGCCCTCCTCCTCCTCCCCCTCTTCTAGACCCCCAGGATATTTCCACAAAAACAACAACAAAAAAACGAATGCTAAGCTGGGAAAGATTTAAGTCACGGCCATTGCCTTACGGACTGGATATAAAACAAAAATATAATTTTGAGGGGTTTACAACACAAGTTGAATTTGGAGCAAAAGCTTCAAAGTGAACTCAGCCTGGTGCCAATATCTATTTAGGCATTCATTTATTTACCAATTTAAAATTGACCAATCACTAGGGCTGGGCAGGGAATTTCATAATTGGGCGATTGATGGTCATCGACACACACGCAAAAAAAGGCATAATCGCCAGTTGTTAATGTTTTTCTAAAATGTATAAAATAATCTACCTTTCCTATAAACATACATACATAAATTAATGTATACCACATGATCCCTCTAAAACAAAGCCTTGAATACTTCTCCCTGCGACAATCGCGCTGTCTCTGAAGTGCATTGTCTTTGAAGTTTACTGTAGGGAGGAGTGGCTGCTGCGGGGGCGCAGTCGGTCCCCCACGGTCCGCCGTCCGCCTCACTGCTCGCCCCCGGCCGCCTGCTCCCTGTGCGGACAGGCACTTTTAATTACCTGAGAATGTTAAGAAAGGCTATTTAATTTTATTTGACTTAATGCAACCGTCGCAGTCAGAAAGATGCCCTGGACAGGCAATGCCGGTCTGTTTTATTTCGTTTCGGCTTTGTTTAGCACTGTAAAAATAAATATTTGATTTATTCAAAAACATTTATTCAAAACGTGTAAATGTTAAAGGAGCCATATTATGCACCTTATCAACAGGTTAATATCGGTCTCGGAGTCCCCACAACATGGCCAATTATTCATTCTAGCCTTTCTAACCTGTCTCTATTCTTCCAGGCTCTGACAGGCTGATTCAGTGTGTATGTATGCGTATGCGTGTCTCAGTGCACGTGTTCCACGCCCACCCCGGATCCGTTTTTCCCACTTCTGTATGAAGATAAACATTCACTATTTCCACCTTATCAGTCCAGTTTCTGAACAAATTTGATGCGAGAAATAGGCAATGCAGTTGCTGAATCTTCACTCATATTACATCTACGTCTACATCTAAGGTCTAATTTTAAAGTTTGTTCCGACTTTGCCCGCGCTGTCCGGAGCAACAAACTTTAAAATTAGACCGCAGGCTCCAGTGGCTCCACTCGCTGGCGCTCCAACCATGGGTGGAGTTACTCAGATGGGGGGGCAGTTCTAATTCTAATGTGTCACACGTGCCGTAGGGTGTGACAGCAAACTAGAGCAGCGTGTTTTAGGTATTTTTTGTTCGACTGAGGCAGACTGAGCAATTAAAGAAAACTCAGGTAGTTAGTTTTTCTGACTGGACACCTCAATCCCCGGGATTGTTGTACGACTCACGGCAGGGAATAAACCTGGTTCGGCTCTCCACGAAGGTACAGTCTGTGTCTCCTTCATCGCATTGTCTGGTTGAGGCCGCCAACCGTCACATTATATTCTACTTATGCTCCCTTGTCGTGAACCCCCTCCCCCCAAGACAAGAAGATAATGTCAATCAATTCGATTATCTGCTTTTGTTAAATAAAGACGACAAGAGCTGTGTGGTGTGGGGGTGGTGTGGTTTGTGCGGCCACACCTGTAAACCGGTTTGTCCTCACCATCACTAACCTCACGGCACAGGGAAGAGACACAGGCAAAGATGGCGAGGACAAACCAGTGTATTGGCAAGATGTCAACACCAGGAGCAGATGGAATGGTGTCATGACAAAACTCCCCCTCTTTGTGTGTGTGGGGACGGGTGATTTTAACCTGTGCTCATCAATTCCTCTGATGAGCAACAGGTGTGCAGCCACCTCTGCTCCCAGGTCCAATAAACTAGACCCAAGGCAGGCGTGGCCGCACAAACCACACCACAAGCTGAAAATGTAACAGAGCCGTTTTCGGAGTACGCCAGGATGTCCGTCGGACAGTTTGAGGTTCTTTAAATTCATTTTGTTTGTTCATTATGTTTTTTGTCATAAAGGACAGCTTTATGAAAGACAAAAACACTATGAATCACAGCTATGCCTGTGGAAAAATTGACATAAAAAAAAAAAATCCCACAATTGCACTCGTGAAAATTCCGTCATTGATATGCAAGTTTGCAATGACTGCGTGTAAGTTCTAAAAATATTGACGTGCCAATAAATGAAATGAATAGACCATTGTTACAGCCATTTCCTCAGAGAGCCAGTCGAACAGGCAGCTCCACTTTGCACGTTTTGTTCGGAAGTGAGAGTTTAGCTTTCATTTCACCAGTTGTGGTCCTATGTATTCAAAGTGGAAAATTCAACCTTTAAGCTGCTGCTACCCAAAATAGACATCATCTCTATGGGACCATCTATTTGGAAAAGTTGTGTATATTTCCTGTTGAAATAACGATTCAAATAAAAGCATATTCCAACAGGATTACGAGTCGTTTATTCTTCTATTGGCAAAAGGTTGGCTCAAAGGCTCCAAAGTTTAGACACTTTCAGCATTTGATATGCTAAAACGGATTTTCGAATGTCAAGAGAAACCCACAGGAGATGTAGGTTATCTGATGGTGGAGAAATAGCACACACCGGCCTCAGCCAAAATGTTTTTGGTTGGTGTCAGATGCTATTCACCGACCCGCAGTCTAACTATCAAGGTATTGTGTTTCGTCAAAATGAATTTTCATGGGATCTCTAATCACTTTAGCATTAGATAGAACAACAGAAAGGTTTAAATGTGCAGTGTGTAGAATTTAGCAGCCACTAGCGGTGAGGTTGCAGATTGAAACCAATTGAATTCCCCTCCATGTAGGAGAAGCTACGGTGGCCGCGAAAAACGAAACGAAAAAGTCCCTCTCTGGAGCCAGTGTTTGGTTTGTCCGTTCTGAGCTCCTGTAGAAACATGACACGCCTCCAAGGAAGGCGACCCGCTCTGAGGTAGATATAAACGGCTCATTCTACGGTAACGAAAACACGATTCTTATTTTCATGGGCTTATACACTAATTAAAACATACTTATGAATATTCTATTACATTTCTCGGTAGGTACCTCGCATGAGCTTACCTCCAGTACAAATCATGCGTTATAGCAATAACTCTTCATAATGAACTCAAACCAACTGTGTTAAAAAGAATTATCCTCTGCATTGTGTGCTAGAATAGATAGGGAGAGATTCATGTTTTTTTAAGTTGACCCACTGACTCCAATCAAATTTTTTTTTTCCATTTAATTTTTACAAAAAGGTTGAATTGTCTGATGAGAAGAGATTCCCTGTGTGGATATGACATGGATATGATCTCTCTCTCTCTCCCCATCTCTCTCTCTGTATCTCTCTCTCTCCCCATCTCTCTCTCTCTCTCTCTCTCTCTCTCTCTCCCATCATTCTCCATCACTCTCCCCCCATCTCTCTCTCCCCATCTCTCTCTCTCCATCTCTCTCACACGCACACGCACACGCACACACACTCC
>OMKR01104472.1:0-11766 GCA_900302355.1 Cyttopsis rosea | reverse complement strand
ACACACACACACACACACACACCAATACTGATGTGGTTGGAGTGTATTACAGTTGACAATTAGTATTTCAGTTACAAGCATTCAATGTGTGCCGAACAGATTTTGTTATTGCTTTGACACAATATGCATTCAATGAGTTCAAAGCGTTCAATGGTTTTCAAAATGATCTTCATACCAGAGCTTAACCACAAACAAAACTGAATCTACAGCTCAATTTCCAAATGATTGAGTTCTCAATTTAAAACTTTAAAACTCAAGTCCAAAACCAACCAATATTCAAGTTGGTGGAAATGCATTCAGTCAAAAAACAACACACTGTAACTAATGCTTATGGTATGATATGGTATGGTAATGACATTTCTCCACCTCCAAAGCTGGAAGAATGTCCACAAATCAGCGCAGGTAAATGGTAAATAGACTGCATTTCATATATCGCTTTTCTTGCAAGAACTCAAAGCGCTTTACAGTACATGCCTCACATTAACTCATTCACACAGCGATGGCAGCAGCAACCATGCAGGGTGCACACCTGCTCATCGAGAGCAGTTAGGGGTTCAGTGTCTTGCTCACGGACGCTACGGCGTGCTGCTGGGGATTGAACCAGGAACCCTCTGATTACTGAATGACCCGCTCTACCTCCTGCGCCATGTCGCACCATATATGAAGGTGTAAATTAAAGTTCTGGTTGGTATGATCTCTCATAATGGCAAGAATGGCAGCTGTTTCAATGTCATCGACTGTACACCCTCCACTTGCTCTGATATGAAGAAGACCAACTGATCTGTCCCACCTCCACCACGCTCTCTTCTAGGGTGGACACTACGGAAGCATGGGCTTGTATTTTGATTATAAGCAACATTATCCTTTGTTCCTTTCTCATACCCTGCCCTCTCATTTTTAAATAATCAGTTTATTTTCTGACCCCTGATGTATTTTTATTATGAGGAATGTATGGTCCATGATGCAGAAATTCCACCATTGAAATGCTCCTTCAACCTCTGCTTGAGAGGTAAAATTGGAAATATCCATTTTATGCAATGCAATTTAGCTATACACTGCTACGTTGCTAGTGCAAGTTGCATGAAAGATGCACAATTTGTGTGACTTACGATGTCAGACCTACATCCTGCTTTCTACAGACATCATAATTGTAGGTAAGAGAGCAATGAATTCAACCCACTGCAGCTGCTGTCTGCCAGACATTAGCCTCGTGTGTGACCTACTACAATTAAAGGACAATATTAACACCAAGAAATCTCTCCCAAAAAAACCCAAAAAAAACTCCCTTTTAAGAGTGATATATTTCAATGGAAGATCACACGAGGGAACAAGAGATCAAAACACAGATCTGACCATGGGACTAGCAGTGTGAAGGTGCACCAAATGTTGTTCCATTTCTACCTTCAAATGACAGAAACCACGATCAAATGACACGTGTACCCAAGATCTAGACCTCACGGCGCTGGGTTCAGAGGAGGGTATTAGCAGCTGCATCATTGGTGTTCATTTGATCTGTGCGTGGTGACATTCAAAGTTGCACTGGTACATGAAGACATGTAATCCAAGGGGAAAAAAAGTCTAAAGAGCATCTATTCCTGCCCTCCACCTCCCACAACAATGGAAAGAAAACTATCTGGGTTTCTAGGTTGATGGATTATCACACAGTGATGCATTCAGCACTGTCAGGGTAGTGTTTTCCATTGATAGTCACCAGAGAGAGAGAGAGAGACTTTGTTTAATCAGAAATACATGTAACACTATCCCCTCTGAAAGGCATAGAGTCATTGAGGTATATAGCTTGGCATGTACTCATAAAACTTTATTATTAGCACTATGCATTCCAAATGCGTCGCTCATTATGGTGGCAACAATTTTAATGCCAGGAACATGATTTATTTTATATAGAATATATATAATAACAAGTTAAAGAAGACTCAATGCCCATTCCCAGTGTATTTGTTATGCAGGTAGAATAGTTTAGTATCCTAATATGTTAATGTGAGCATGATGAAGTATTTACTCCTGAAATATTTGCATCCACGTATTACAATGCATATGTCATTGTCAATGTGAATTAATCTTATACATTATTATGTTTTTTTTAATGGTATATATGATGGGATATACGTAAATGATACCCATCATTCATTGTGGTATTATTAGCATACAACAACACGATGTGGTACTTACTGTAAATGTCAAATGTAACGTCTAAATAAATCGGCCATTCAAAGACTAAAATATTTTGTTTGTGCCTGCTCCTTAGAGCGTCCTCTGTACTGTATAAGACAAAGGGAGATGTGAAGGCTGCAGGAGGTTCAAGAGGAAGTCAGACTGATGCTTCTGCTCTCATTTATTGTTTGTTAGTTTGTTTATTGTAAGAAAAATACTCGATGTTTGGTTATTTACTTTTTAAAATTTAAAATTTTTGTTTTATTTTATTTTATTTTATCACTTATAATTTGAACAAAGATGTTGTAAACATGATGTAATATCAGTATGGTTATGAATTTAAAAAAAAGAGAAATATCCAATCGTAAAAATACGATTCTGTGATTTCAACAAAATATGAAAATATGAATTATAAATAATTCCAGCAGTTGTGACTATTAGGTATGACCCAAATGGGGCTTCTTTTTGTTTAAGGTGGCAAGTGGATTTGTCTTCTTAGTATTATTGAAGACAGTACGTACCAATTTCTCCAAGAAATTCCTTCTAATTCCACCTTCTTTTCAGTTTGGTACCATCAAGTGGTCATTGGATAAAAAACTTTTTTTACAGTAAGTCACCATCATGAGTACGGACGCAGAAATAGCTGTTTATGGCAAAACTGCCATTTACCTCCATTTCCCTACAGCAGGGGTTCCCAAACGTTTTATTTTTATCACGGAAAAGGCCGCAGCGAGTGTCTCCCAGTTACGCATGGAGGAGAATGAATTAATGAAATAAATACATCTACAATATAATGTACACTGTTTTTATTTGCTCATTTTAAATAAAATTTGTGTGGAAGGAAAATTATGGAAGAGTATTAGGGTCACACTGCTGCACCCGGAGGGTCCTTGAGCGTAGCGAACCAAATGTGCTGCCTCTTGAACCTCTTCCTCCACCGGAAAAAGTTCCCGTTCTTGAACATGTCGGATGAGTTTGGGTCGTTGAGCGACATGTTGTGCCGGGTGGAGAGCTGCGCGCCTCATCCATAGGGGATCAGATTATTGCAGCCAATCCCCTGCTAGAGGCCTACGGTAATGCCAAGACTGTGAGGAATGACAACTCCTCTCGCTTTGTAAGTTTGGAGAATTTGTAACCCTGGCAAACTGTCTAGTGCTGATATTGAGACATGTAAGTATCCAGTAAAAGTCCAAATGAAATTGACTCAGATTTTACTTGGAATAGATTTAGGTTCATTACCAATTCTTACAGTCCTAAGATGGTTTCATTCATATATCATGGGAAAATGTTTTTATGTACAATTTGGAGAACACACCTCTAAAACTGTAACCATTGATTGTGGTGTAGCTCAAGGCAGTGTATTAGGCCCATTGCTGTTTTTGTTGTATATGCTTCCTCTGGGTAATATTGTTCATCAGTATGGTATTGATTTTCATAGCTATGCTGACGATACTCAGTTGTATATCTCTGTGAAGCCGGATAACCCGAATGCTACCTCAATCCTGACTGACTGCTTGTCTGCCATCAATGTATGGATGAGCAATAATTTCCAATAATTGGCAATAATTGGCCAGAAATCAAAGAGGGATCTTGTCTGCTCAAGCTTAGGGACCCTGACCTCACAGTCACGACCTCAAGTTAAAAGCCTGAGCGTTATTTTAGATTCTGATCTTATTTTTTTAGCTCAGTTTTTAACTCACTAACCAAAACTTCTTTCTTTCATTTAGGCAACACGGCTAAAGTGAGACCTTTTTTAACACAACACGACACAGAGAAGCTTGTCCATGCCTTTATTTATAGCCGGCTGGACTATTGTAATGCACTTGATCCAAAAGCAGCAGTTGCAAGATTACAGACCATTCAAAACGCTGCTGCCAGGGTCCTAACTAGGACAAAACAGAGAGAACACATTACACCGGTCTTATGTGAACTACACTGGCTCCCTGTGTAGTCCTCCTGGTTTTTAAGGCTCTAAATGGCTCCTCCTATTTGGCTCCTCCATACATCACAGATTGTCTTTCATTTTATGTCCCCCCTCGTTCCCTAAGGTTATCTGCAACATGCCTTCTAAATGTCCCACACGTTTAGTGTGTCCACCCCCTGGCTTTGGAATACCCTGCCAATGTACATCAAGGAGGCTGGCTCAGTGGACATTTTTAAAAGACATTTGAAAACATACCTTTTTAATCTTGCTTTTAACTAATGCTTATTCTTGTTTTTACTTTATTACATTTTCTCTTTCATTGTTTTTGCTGTAAAGCACTGTAAACTGTAAAGCACTTTGAGTTACATTTGTATGAAAATGAGCTTTAAAAATAAAGTTATTATTATTATTATTATTATAACAATAATAATAATAATAATAATAATAATTATTATTATTATTATAATTATAACAACAACAATAATAATAATAATAATAATAATAATAATAATAATAATAATAATAATAATAATAATAATAATAATTATTATTATTATTATTATTATTATTATTATTATAATACGATGAAAACAGACCTGGCTGCTGCCCTGGCCAAGAAAAGGGAACTGGAGGAGAAGATGGTTTCTCTTCTGCAGGAGAAGAATGACCTGCAGCTGCAAGTAGCATAAGAAAGCAAAATATATTTTTCTTTATATCCTCTGTACCTACCCAGGAGAAAACCGAAACCATCTTACAATCTATCATAGTCAAACAGGAATCAGAGAATCTGTCAGATGCTGAGGAGAGATGTGAGGGACTTATCAAGAGTAAGATCCAGCTGGAGTCCAAACTCAAAGAGACAAGTGAAAGGCTGGAGGATGAGGAGGAAATCAATGCTGAGCTGACTGCAAAGAAGAGAAAACTAGAGGATGAATGCTCTGAGCTCAAGAAGGACATTGATGACCTGGAGCTTACCTTGGCCAAAGTGGAGAAGGAGAAACATGCCACTGAGAACAAGGTAAATGAAGTGTCACTGTCATAATTATCACATAATGGTAAAATTGTAGGCAAAATAATAAATATGCAGCTTGAAGGTTCTCTGGAGCAAGAGAAAAAGCTCCGTATGGACCTTGAGAGAGCCAAGAGGAAGCTTGAGGGTGATCCGAAACTGGCTCAGGAATCCATCATGGACCTGGAGAATGACAAGCAGCAGTCTGAGGAAGAAAATCAAGAAGTAATGTAAAATTAAAGAAATTCTATTTTGTGTGAAAAATATCAGAAATATATCATTATTAAATGTTATTTTGTAATTTAATCATCAGGAAGGACTTTGAGACAAGACAGCTGTTGAGTAAGATTGAAGATGAACAATCGTTGGGTGCTCAGCTGCAGAAGAAAATCAAAGAGCTCCAGATGTGCAATGCTTGCTCTAAAGTACTATAGGCAAGGCAAGGCAAGTTTATTTATATAGAACATTTCAATAACAAGGCAATTCAAAGTGCTTTCCATAAAACATCAAAAGCATTAAGATAAAGCGCAAAAGAAACACATTGTAAAATAATAAAAATAGAATGCATAGAATGCATAAAGTCAAAAAATAGAATACATAGAATGCGTAAAATCAAGTAATAAAACTTACAGTGCAGTGCAAGAAATGAATCAAAAGCCGCAAATTAGGTTTAGTAAAATGCAGCAGCAAACAGTTCAAAGTTCAAAGTGTTTTATTGTCAAGTGTACAGTACAACACAAGGTCATTCTGGACAATGAAATTCTTGTGGCAGGGCAAGCAACAACTACGTAGTAGCACAAACAGATAGGGCTTAAGTACAACAAAGACTGTAAGTACAACGTACAAGTAGAGGTCACTTGCTGACGGAGCTCTGCCTAGTGCGACCATCTTGCGGCGCACCCGGAAGTCGAGAAGGGCAGACAAGTCTTCGGCCTTTATATAAAAGAACTGAGAGTTGCAGCAGACCTGCAGTTTTCTGGCAGTTTGTTCCAGATATGTTGGGCATAAAAACTGAACGCTGCTTCTCCATGTTTAGTTTTGACTCTGGGGACAGAAAGCAGACCTGTCCCCGACGACCTGAGAGGTCTTGATGGTTCATAATGCAGCAGAAGATCAGAAATGCATTTTGACCCTAAACCATTCAGTGCTTTATAAACCAACAGTAGTATTTTGAAATCAATTCTTTAACAGACAGGAAGCCAGTGTAAAGATCTGACAACAGGAGTGATATGATCCACTTTCTTGGTCTTAGTGAGGACTCGAGCAGCAGCGTTCTGAATCAACTGCAGCCGTCTGATCGATTTTTTTAGGGAGACCTGTAGACACTGTAGCATTGTAGTGACTGTAGTCAAGTCTCCCGAAGATAAATACATGGACAAGTTTTTCCAAATTCTGTTGAGACATAAATCCTTTAATCCTCGATATATTCTTAAGGTGATTGTAGGCTGACTTTGTAATTGTTTTAATGTGGCTGAAATTTAGGTCAGAGTCCATGACTACACCAAGATTTCATACCGATTGAAGCTGAGTGCTGACTTTTAGTCATTCTTCCTTGGATCCAAAAACAATTATTTCAGTTCTGTCTTTGTTTAATTGGAGAAAATTCTGGCACATCCAATCGTTGATTTGTTCAATGCACTAGAAGTGATTAGAAGTGACATAGAAGTGATTACCATGAATAGTAATACTTAAGAGTTACATATATCAATATTAAAAAAAATGGAGATTGATGGTGTCTCCAGCAACATGGAAGCCATCGCTCAGGCCAAGGGAAAATACTATACCATAAAAATCCTAATATTATTATTGAGAAAATACTGCATGTTTTTCAACAAACTACACTGAAATTATTAAATGTTGATTATAATGTTGATCAAATGGTAATTAACAGGGTAATCTTGAGCAGTTGTGTCGTACCCTTGAGGACCAGCTTAGTGAAATCAAGGCTAAGAATGATGAAAACGCTTGTCAGATAAATGACATCAGTGCTCAGAAGGTAAGAACTGAGAATGGCAAGTCTACATTTTATTAAATTTAGATTTGAAGTGCTATTTTGCTTCAATGTTTTGCAGTTATACAGCAGAACCTATTCAGAGCCAGTAATTGCATTCTTTATAGATCTTATTTAAACTTTCTTTAAAATTATATTCGAAAAGCCAAAGTACATTGTCCTTCTAGGTGAATTTGGTCATCAGCTTGAAGAGAAAGAAACTCCTGTGTCCCAGCTGACCAGAGGAAAGCAGGTCTTCACACAGCAGATTGAGGAGCTGAAGAGAAAGATTGAGGAAGAAGTGAAGGTGATGAAAACATTTAAATAATCATGTGTTTAAATAAATTTTAATTTCATACAGTTCTATAGCTATAGTGTATATCAATTATTTTCCCTTTGCATGTTATTTCCAGGTCAAAAATGCCCTTGCACATGGTGTGCAATCAGCCATGACTGTGATCTCCTTCGTATTTGGTTTCAAAGTACTACAATACTAAAAGTTTGTAAATCCTTAACAGGAAAAAGCTTGCGCAGTGCCTTCAGGAGGCTGAGGAGCAGATTGAGGCTGTGAATTCCAAATGTGCCTCTCTGGAGAAGACCAAACAGAGACTCCAGGGTGAGGTTGAGGACCTCATGATTGATGTGGAGAGAGCCAATGGACTGGCTGCCAACCTTGACAAGAAGCAGAGAAACTTTGACAAAGTGTGTTGAAATATATTATCATAACATAATGGATATGGATATGGTTCTAGCTCCAGAAAATTGGTAACATTTGTCATTTAATAAAAATTACTCTACAGGTTCTGGCAGAATGGAAGCAGAAATATGAGGAGGGTCAGGCAGAGCTTGAGGGAGCTCAGAAAGAGGCCCGTTCTCTCAGCACTGAGCTGTTCAAGATGAAGAACTCATACGAAGAAGCTCTGGATCATCTGGAGACCATGAAACGTGAAAACAACCTTCAATGTGAGTTCATTAATGATGTTTGAGCACAATATTTGTCTTTTAAATGTAACATATCTTATTTAGTATGGATAGAATACACTATATTAACAACATTGCAAGGCTTACTGATTAATTACCAAATCCTCAATGCAGAGGAGATCTCAGACCTGACTGAACAGATTGATGAAACTGGAAAGAGCATCCATAAGATGGAAAAGGCCAAGAAGCAGGTGGAGACAGAGAAGTCTGAGATCCAGACGGCCTTGAGAATGCTGAGGTGAAATTCAGAATTACAAATTCAAATTGTTCAAATGTTCTATTTTCTTATTACTTGCAGATATGTGAAAAACGATAAATTAGTCAATTATATAATTTAAAACATTTTCATCTAAAGGGAACTCTGGAACATGAAGAGTCTAAGATTCTGCGTGTCCAGCTGGAGCTCAACCAGATTAAGGGTGAGGTTGACAGGAAGCTGGCTGAGAAGGATGAGGAGATAGAACAGATCAAGAGAAACAGCCAGAGGATGGTTGACTCCATGCAGAGCACTCTGGACTCTGAGGTCAGGAGCAGGAATGATGCCCTGAGAATCAAGAAGAAGATGGAGGGAGACTTGAATGAGATGGAGGTTCAGCTGAGTCATGCCAACCGCCAGGCTGCTGAAGCCCAGAAGCAGTTGAGGAATGTCCAGGGACAACTCAAGGTATGGCACAAAGCAGCTACGTACTTCAATGCAGGTGTCCCAACAAACAAATGATTGACAATTTCTTGACCACCCCCCCCAATGACCTATGAACTTGTGCAAGGTCGTGAAAGGCAGCATATGATGATTGGCCGTCGCATACGAAGATTAGTTGTAATACTTGAATTGTTGCCAGTCTCCTGGCCAAGACTCTGCAAGAATTTATGGCACTATGATAGCTTAATCTGACATGGTGACATCAAAAGTCAAAAATATCATTTAGTCTGATCCTGGCATAAGAGCAGTGTGCAGCCATAGCATGGCATCCGGGTACCAACTCCAGCTCTAGAGCCAATGTCAAGTGCATTGGCAGGATTGTATAGCCTGGCGTGCATGTATTTTTGGGTGGGAGGAAACCCACATGAAGATGGAGAGAAAATCCAAACTCTACACAGAACGATCCCAGTTGGGTTTGAAGCAAGAACCTAATCACTGAGCCAGGCATCATTGTGAATATATATAGGTGTCTGATAACCTATATATAGTAATGACTGATTGTGAGTGTGTTTGTGTGCTGCTCTGTGTGTGTGTGTGTGTGTTTATATCATTGAGATGTTAAGCTGTTAAGATATATATTTTATTTTCTGCAGGAAACAGAGGTTTATATAACATCAACAAAGAAGACATACATACTGTACAAAGTTTATTTTAAATCAAGTAACTTTAAATGTCAATTACAAGTTAAATTCTGTTAAATTATAAGACCTAGCAGTGTGAGTATCAAATATAAATTATTTATACAGTACATGCAATACTACTCCCACAGACGGATATCATGTTCCTATTTGAGGTATATTACATGGTCTCATAAAACTTTATAAGCATGTCTGGATTGCCTGTTATGGTGGCAAAGATGCGTACTCGTTGAAATGAATTATTTATAGACATTACTTTATTTACTAATTTTAACTTCCTATAAACAAAGTAAAAAAATAGCAAAACTGGCAGTTTTATTATGTTAATTTAATACAGGAATATTAAAAGGTTTTTAAGTTTGTTCATTTTCTGTAACCTTAACAGTAAAATTGTACACATGCATTCATTGTATATTTACAATGTGTCTTTTTAGCACAAAAACAACAATTTATGCAAATATGTTATAGTACAAATACAATTTTAACAATGTATTGGAATTACAAGATGCATCAATGAAGTGTCAAATGTAAATCAAAATCCACTTGAGCCTTTACAAAGACATGACCATATTTAGTTTGTGCCTGCTCTGCAGAAAGTCCTGTATATAAGAAGGCTCTTGAAGGGATGCAGAGACTGGAGGGGATTTCAGGAGGTTCCAACTGGTAAGTCAGACTGATGCTTCAGCAGTCATAGTACTCATAGTATTCATAGTACGTAGTTCATAGTATTCATAGTGCATTCATAGTAATAAATCAGTTGTAATAGAAACACGTGTTGAAAAGTATGTGAAAAGTTTTCATCAGTTTTCAGTTTTCAAAAAACAAAATGTGATCATTCAGATTCAGATATGGTTTTATTGTTACATTCATTATACAAGTACAATGAAGTGAAAAACTTAGGGGCAAGCTTCACAGCATTGCCGTGATAAATAAATACAAGATAAAAATCAGAATGAAATACAGTAAAAATAGTACAATAAAATAAGAAATTTACATGATTAACAACAGTAAAGTGCAGAGCAGTGGCTCATTGACTGGTGTTCACACTTTTGTAATGTTACTATGTCACAGTGTTGGTTATTTTAATGAAAATAATTACTCATTTGTATGGCATTGTTAATAAGAAGCACATTACGCTTTGTGCATTTTGATTAATAAGTCATAGGTGAGTAATTCCCAAGATATTCTTCCATTTTAAGGTGGGCATTTGTGAAGATTTCTTTTGTGATAAGCAGGACAAAAAGGTAATGTATTGAACATTCAGAATATACAGAAGAACTGTTACCATTGAAGACAAATATGATATATGACTGACAGGGAAGTAATTTCAATTTGTTTTTAAAGTAAGCCGCCATCATGAGTACGGACGCAGAAATGGCCGTCTATGGCAAAGCTGCCATTTACCTCCGTAAGCCAGAGAAGGAGAGGATTGAGGCTCAGACCGCACCATTTGATGCTAAAGCCGCTGCCTATGTGGCTGATGTTAAGGAGCTGTATCTCAAATGTCTAATCACAAAGAGAGACGGTGCCAAAGTCACCGTGAAACTGCTTGAAACACAAGAGGTAGGCTGCAGTAAATTGAATAATATCAAATTACATTTAATGACAACTTTTACTAAAAAGGTGTTTCCTTTTTTAGGAGAGAACAGTCAAGGAGGAGGATGTTACCCCCATGAATCCCCCCAAGTACGACAAAATTGAGGACATGGCCATGATGACCCATCTCAATGAAGGCTCTGTGCTGTATAACCTCAAAGAGCGTTATGCAGCATGGATGATCTACGTAAGATAGTCTGCCTTCCTACTGATTCATGTGGAATAGTATTGAAATACAGCATCGACAGAAGAGTTCAAATGCTCTTTTGGATCTCATCCTTTTCAGACCTACTCTGGGCTGTTCTGTGCCACTGTGAACCCCTACAAGTGGCTCCCAGTGTACGACTCTGAGGTTGTGAATGCCTACAGAGGCAAGAAGCGTATGGAGGCTCCACCCCACATCTTCTCTGTCTCTGACAACGCCTTTCAGAACATGCTTACTGGTATGTGGATGCCAAGAAGTTATTCACAAATTAACTCGGCTTGTTAAGTATCGAAGAAAATATATGTATTTTGTTTTACAGACAGAGAGAACCAGTCAGTCTTGATCACGTAAGTTTCACATGTATTGGAATCATATGAATCAAACAGTTAGTAATAAAAAAGGTTTCTAAATTAATCTCTCTTCAACTAGTGGAGAATCTGGTGCTGGAAAGACTGTGAACACTAAGCGTGTCATCCAGTACTTTGCCACAATCGCTGTGGGAGGACCGAAGAAGGAGCAAGGACCTGGAAAGATGCAGGTTTGTTACTATG